>CM034155.1:281286979-281305367 GCA_019776745.2 Taxus chinensis
AACAAATTATTGTAAGGTACTAATTCAATCCCTCAATCACAAAGGAAAAAATTCCTTCTTTTATTATTGAAGCAAAACCAGAATTTGTACAGAGCTTTGAGAATAGAGGAAAATCTAAGGAAAAGGGAAAATAGAAGAAGTATGGCATTTTCTGTCTTTTCCAGGTATAGAGCACTCTGGTCTTTTTGAAATCAATCGCCAAACCTTTGGAATGGCTATGAGGAGCCATTATATCCTTTGCCAAAACGGTTACAACTTTACAAATCATTTATGCCTCTTCAAATTCCTCTATTGCGAAGAAAACACTCATGGCGGGTTAAAAACCAGATCGTGCAACGCAAACATTACATTTGATTTTCCAGTTTGAATACAGACTGTTTGATTTTATCTTATAACTTTGAAATCGGGCCGTCCACGTGGCAAGAAGAGATTGGAGCGAGTACGAGGGAAAGACCTTTGTGTTTTGCAAATTTTTTAGAGATTTGGCAATTTGGAACCGTCCACGTGGCAGGAAGAGATTGGAGTGGGTACGAGGGAAAGACCTTTGTGTTTTGTGATTTTTTTAGAGATTTGGAAATTTGGAACAAATTGGCCCGTACCCCTGCTTCAACTTTTTAACTTAGGCACGTGGCACATTTTCATTGGAAATGGGGTCGCGGCCCTTTTCTCAACATTTTAACCTTTTTTGGAAAAAGGCTCAAAAACTCAAATTCCTCTGCCGTTCCACTCTCCTGCTTTGACTTCTTCCCTACAGGCTTCAACTTTGAATTTTTCCCTTTATAACCTAATCGGGGCTGCGGGTCACTTTTTAAATTTATGCCTTTTTTACAAAGAAACTCAAAATCTCAAATCCCCCTGATGGGCCGCTCATCCGCTTTGAATTTTCAATGGTGGGTTTCACCTTTGACTTTTTCCCTGCGGGCTCAAGATTTGACTTTTTCCTTGATAGCTTGATCGGGGCTGTGGGTTACTTTTTAACTTTTCACCTTTTTTACAAAGAGGCTCAAAATCTCAAATCCCCCTGATGGCTTGCTCGTTCGCTTTGAAAGCGTCTTCTGAAATTGCGCTAGGTTAACACGTGTCTCCTTTCATAGGGGTTAGACTTTTCAACGGCCAACTCTGCCTCTCCAATGATTCTGACCACGTGGCGATCTGGCATTTATTTGGTAATTGACCCTTTCTATGCCACCTTCAGAATTGCGTCGTTGCGGCACATGGAGCCATCCGCTGAGCCTTCCATACTTAGACGATTTTAGCTTGTTTTACCTTCATTTTGTACCTGGGACACATGGAAAGCCTGCACTTAATTGAAGATTGTCCCTTGGACCCTACCCCTGGAGTTGCGTCGTTTGGATGCGTGGCTACTTCCGCTAGATTTTGAAATATGACCAAACCGCATCCAATAAGAGAGACCCATGTATCACCCGGGGGTTGCTGAGGCAAAATTTGATGGGGAAGGAAATGCCCATTATTCCTGACTATGGGAAAAATACACAAAGGAAGAGAACTTCACCATTTTGATTCCAATTTTTGAATTTCCTTCGCATGCCGGAGGCATGGAGGAAAAACAACGATTTGATGAGCCAGATCACAGAACAAGCAAACAATTTCAATCAAAAAGGAGATTGTAAAGAGGATATTTCGTGCACAGACTGAGAGATGGAAAATTTCTCAAAACAAGCAAAACAGAGATTTAAACAGCACTAGGGCATGGATTTTGCTATCTCTTCGAACCTTCAACTTGGCTTAAATACTTTTGGAGGGCGAGAGCTTGAAATTTCAAATTTAACTTGGAAAATGAAAAGCGGTTCTCGGGAGACAACAGATTCTCTTTCGAATACTTAAATGTAATAGATATTTGTAAAATGTAGTCAAATAAGTACATACAAACATTAACTAGACGTTTTGAATCTACTCAGAAAGAAAATACTCATTTGGAAATTTTTCATCATCTCATGAAGTCGTTGTTATCTTTAGGGACCTTGGTGGCCATAGGAGAGATGATTCTGTACAAATCTTGTCACTGTTTTGAAATCCATGCTCATTAGCATACATTTCTTGACAAAGGAACTATTTGAAATTGTTATAAGAGTAATGCTTACTGAAAGAGGTCATCAATAAATGGGAAATCAATACAGAAGTCTATAAATTGAATGGTTTCTATTCTCATCGGGTGTAGGTATTACATGCACGTGCAACATTTATAATCGGCAGTAGGACCATGTGGAAGGTGACTAATGCTTATGCGACACTTATTCAACATTAAACTTTTTTCCTTTTGTATTTCCATTGTGATGATGACCCAAAGTAAACTTAGCATCCAATGCTCGACCGGACCTGTGAAACATGAAACTTAACACTATCATGGATGTTGATGAAGACTTGAATAGTTATGATTTCGCTAGTGCATGGAGATCGATATGGCTAAAGACGTGGATGTGAAAAATATGTTAACACACATGGAAAACCTAACTTCCATAGTATTGGACATTGATATGGACGTTAGATGGTAGGTGAGGATTAATTTTTTTTCGTCAGAGCTCCACCCCCACAAATTTTCCCATTATAAACATGCATTTCGGCCTAAAAGTGCAATCTAGCTTTCATCATAGAGCTAACGAACCAAAAAAACTTTTTATTTATCATTTTACGAATACAGAAGTCTATTAAATGAATGGTTTACATTCTTGTCTAGTGTAGGCAACACAAGCATGTGCAACATGTATAATCGGCAATAGGACTACATGGAAGGCGACTAATGCTTATGCGACACTTATTCAACCTTAAATTTTTTTCTTTTCATATTTCCACCGTGATGATGACCCAAAGTCAACTTACCATCCAATGCTCGACCCGGCCTGTGAAACATGGAACTTAACACTATCGTGGACATTGACAAAGACGTAGACGGTTATGATTTCGCTAATGCATGGACATCGATATGGCCAAAGTCATGGATGGGTGGAAGATGTTAACACACGTGGACGGTCTCATTTCCATATTACTGGATGTTGTCATGGACATTCCATGGTCGACGAGGATTAAATTTTACTGTCTGAGCTTCGCCCCCAGGATTTTCCCATAGTAAACATGCATTTCACCCTAAAAATGCAATCTACTTTTCATCATAGAACTGACGAACCAAAACAACTTTTTATTTATCGTTTTATGAATATAGAAGTCTGTAAATGAATGCTTTCCATTCCCGTCGGGTGTAGGCAGTACATGCACATGCAACATGTATAATCGGCAGTAGGACCACATGGAAGGTGAATAATGATTATACGACACGTATTCAACCTTAAACTTTTTTCCTTTCTTATTTCCACTATGAAGATGACCCAAAGTCAACTTAGCATCCAATGCTTGATCCGACCTATGAAACATGGAAATTAACACTGTCGTAGATGTTGATGAAGACGTGGATGGTTAAAATTTCGCTAGTGCATGGACGTCGATATGGCCAAAGATGTGGACGGGCGAAAGATGTTGACACATATTGACAGTTTGATTTCAAGAGTACTAGACGTTGATGCGGACATTACATGGTTGGCAAGGATTAAATTTTTTTGTCAAAGCTCCGCTTCTTGGATTTTCCCATAGTAAACATGCAATTTGGCTTAAAAATGCAATCTGCCTTTCATCATAGAATTGATGATCCACAACAACTTTTTAGTTATCATTTTATAAAAGTATTATATAATTGCTAAATGTTAAAATGGCTAATTGTTTTAACTAAAACAATTAGAAGCCGCATTTTCAATTTAAAAGAAAAACAAACTAAAAGTATGAATTAAGAGTAAAATAAGACATTCCAAATATTTTAATTGCATTTTCTGCCATTAAGCAAGTGAAGACTAACCATAGGAGGTAATAAAAAGCTTAAATTCTCGTCTTTGGAGAATACAAAAATATTACGCCAAGCACTTGAATATAATGAAGTGGACGGTCAGATTTTCGTAGTACCGAAAGTGGTCGGCGATGATTAAGTTTTGCTAAACAGTTCACGGGGGGAAATTGAGAAGCCAAGTGGAGTACTTCGACTGATCACAGCCAAAATGATGTCCATCATCGGTTATGAGGAGGAGTACTTCGATCGATCACCGCCAAAAGGTTATAAGACCCACATTTCTTCAGTGCTGCCAATTTCCAGGCTGTGCAATATTTGGAATATCCATGTGAGGACCATATTTGGCTGTCCAAGACTTCGACGCGCGGAAGATTGACACACGTGGACGGTCAGATTTTCATAGTACTGAAGTTTTGCTCTCAGAGCCCCGTAGCGAAACGGTTCACGTGGGAAATTGAGAAGGCCGAGTGAGTACGAGCTTTCTTTTTAACCCACTTAGAAGTAGCTTCGTCGATTCATTCTGTGTAGAAATGGAGCCGCGTTTCATAAGTTTTGACGCTTCTCCCTACTTGAGAGTTTACTCTGATGGAAGTGTGGAACGCTTACCACCTCCAGACGATGTGCCCCCCGGGAATTCACCCGACGGAGAAGTGGCCTCCAAAGACGTCATTTTGGATGACAACACGGGGCTTTACGTGCGCATCTACCTTCCTCGCGGTATGGATAAGACCCACAAAATTCCTCTAGTCGTTTACCTTCACGGAGGGGCCTTCTGCATACAGTCCCCGGCCACCGCAAGGTACCACGATTATCTGAATTTACTGGTCAAACAAGCCAACGTCATCTGCGTCTCTGTGAATTTCCGGAATGCACCGGAACACCGCCTCCCTGCCGCCTACGACGACTGCTTCAGCGTGCTCCAATGGCTGGAAACGGGACTCGATCCCTGGATCGAATCCCATGCGGATCTCGCAGCCTGCTTCGTGGCGGGCGGCAGCGCGGGAGGAAACATCGTTCACCATGTGGGAACTCGCCACAAAAAATGGGAGCGCCTGCGTTTGGTGGGGGGCATTCTGGTTCACCCCTTCTTTGGTGGAGAAGAAATGATCGGGTGCGAGCGGAGCTCTCAAAACCAGGGATTGATGAAAAGGTGTGACGATATCTGGAAGTTGGTTCTGCCAGACGGGGCCAATAAAGATCACCCATTCTGCAACCCTCTTGCACAGGGCTCTGCAACCTTTTCCAATCTTGTTTATTCGAGGATTGCTGTGTTTGTTGCGGAAAAGGAGATTTATAAAGAGAGACATGTCTGTTACTACGAGGCGCTGAAGAAGGCGGGCAAAGATGCGGAGTTGATTGAGACGAAAGGCGAAAACCATGATTTCCATCTCTACACTCCTCATTCCGAGAATGCGCCCTTGATGATGAAGCAAATCTGTTATTTCCTACATTCATCATCGTCATCTTCGTCAGTAATTAAAAAAGTGCAGCTTCCATCTATCGGAAAAACTATGTAAAAAATAAGGTATAATATATATACCTTCTATTTAAAATAAGTTAAGTGCCCCCATGCAATAAACCGTAGGCAGAACATCCTAAGCTATAATGCCAACTCTGTTTTGGTGGTGTTTTAAATTTCTGGATATGTTTGTTTTTAAGTTGAGTTCAGTTTTCAGTAGGTGAGTTCAGTTATTCAGTGGACAGGGAGGATAAGTTACAACACACATTAATTTCGAATGATAGCAGCCCTGAGAGCGACAATGGCGGACGTCGATCCGGCTGTAAGATTTGGTGTTTAACTGTTCCTGTCAAAACTGTAACGCCATGCTTTTTATTCAAGTAATATCTATTTTTTCCGTTTAGACATGCTGCCGATTGAACGTACTGTATTTCTTCTATTGTTTTGATTAACGCTTCCGCACATGCTGCTAATGCAGATTGAAGGTGCAGAGCAGTGGATGTTTGAATGATTTTAAAAAACAAGTGGGCCGGTTTGGTAAGTATTCATTTGCGTTCGGAACTTGGAGCCTAATTTAGTGTTGGATTTTGCAAGGCGTTTAGACGTTTTTAGTCATTTTAGATGTCAAAAAACAGCCATTTTAAAAATATGACTGTCATAGTTGACAGGTATATATATAATTTAAATGACAAAATGACATGTATATTCAAAATTTGACTCTCTCGATAAATTAAGATTTAAATAGCCATTACATATTTTATTGATTTTGATTTATAAATGGTTTTTTAATTTATTTTTAATCTGTTTGATTTCTTATAAATAAAAATTGGATAAGATGAAGATTCGCTGTACAAGCCTAGAAGCTGGAAGTTGGAAATAAAACTCATTTTCTATATAATTGCAACTTTGCATTAGTAAGTCGTTTATATCATTTTCTTCAAATTTGTTTTTAAATTGTAATTGATATTCTATTTTAATATTCTCATAAACTTTAATGATGTTTATGGATTTTCAAATTGTTCAGTGCAACATCATTTTTTTGGGAAAAAATGAATATGTGAAAAATTATGATATTGATTAGTACAATCTATTATCCATTGTTAAATAAAAGTCACATAACTATGAGAGAATATTACAAAGAACACCAACATCCATATATAATTTAATTTATGTATTTTGTAATAGTTATTGTAAAAAAAATTGACGCGCATATTACATTTTAAACGCCAAATGACAACCATATAATTTTGTAGACTGTGACATGTAACATTGAACGTCAAAATCCAACACTGCTAAATAGGTACCATACCTAGATGAGCGTACCAATATATGTGATATTATTTATGATTGTGAGTCTTTCTAATAAAATTAAAAGGGCTCCATAGAAGTTTAACTTGTACCTAATATTGATGTATTGCAAAGGGTAAATCATATGATAATATATTAACCTCAACAAAAATAGTGGTGTAAAATTAAATAAATGTTGTGTTGCAAGCAAATTGATTGTGTGTGGATTTCGTTTTGATGAAATAATAGATATCTTACAAAAATATAGTACAATTATTCACAAAACAAAATGGCAGTTTAGAAGCACACCACTATATGTCACATTAGCTCGTAGGTGTAGGAGCAGCTTATAAAAACATCAATACAAACATAAAAAACAAGTGGTCATTTAAGTGGCAACCAAGAAGAAAGGAAGATATTTTTCATGCAGCTTGCCCCAACAACCATCCAGAAGGTTAAGCCTTTAAGGCATGGGCTACTAGCCCGTGGTTGTCTTTTCAGTAACTTCCGTTGTGTCTTCATTTCCTTGTTCATAGCCTTTGGTTAAAGAACTACAAAGATAACCAAAGGGTCTTTTCTATAGAAGAAGGTAAAGCATTGTTGTTACGTCATAGTGTTGGTCTGCCCCAACCCCAAGATAAGGGTGTGGAGGAGAGTGACAACAAAGTAGAGAGCCCCACACTGACAACCAAATTAAATGTTAGGTGGGCCATAGGAAATAATTGGAGTGGGCACCCTTCTCACAATTTTAATTCATATTTTTTGCTATCAAGTAAATAAATAAAAACTTACTACATTCTCATATTTTGAAATTTGTGTTAGGCTCATGTAATAAATCACAAATTTAGACAAGTTATACAATAAGAATTAAAATGTCCTATAAAAGTATCATGTAAGGCTAAGAAATATTACATGGATGGAGATAACTAATTTGTGAGAAGTTCAAAATGGAGAAAATACAATTTGGTATTTAAGGTTACTTGTAGGTCTGAATTACCAATATCAAATGGGTGATAGGACTCAAATATGAAGCGAACACTATTGTTTCGTGAAGACATACAAATTCTCATATAGCTCCCATGGTTTTGCAAGGAATGGTATTTGGACCGGCGATATTAGTTCCTTCATTAAAAATAATAGGCATTCCCCAATTAAAAAAAATGGAATACACAATAATATACTTCATTCCTTTAGTTATAATCACCTCTATTCAATACACCATCAACATTATAAATAATACATAAACATGTTGTTAGAAAAAATTACACAATTGTATAATCTAGAGCTTATATACGCTAGATAATGGGAAACAATACCAACAAAATCATATGAGGTCATAAATTTTCTAGATTTTTTTACTTGCAATAATAGTATAATACATTTTAATGTGAATACGTGCAAATTTATGTTATTATATAAGAATATGAATAAGTGTGTCAATTAATATTAAATCCTCAGATAAAATTTTCAAATGTTATATGTTGGTTCAAGGAAAACAAAGAGAATACATCAGACAAAGGTAAATAGGAAAATGTTGCAAGTGAGGTAAAACAAGATGCCCTTATTCTATCATTAGATAATATATTAGAATCTTGTGTTTTAGATTCTGGAGCTTCTTTCCATGTTACCCCTAATAAGGGTTATTTATGAAATTATGTTCACAGTGATTTTGGACAAGTTTATTTTAGAGATGATGAGCCATGAAATATTACTGGTAAAGGTGATGTTCATCTAAAGCTGCAGAATTGAAATCCATGGGTATTGAAAGATGTGAGGCATGTGTCAAGCCTCAAGAGCAATCTAATATTCGTAGGGCAACTTGGTGAGTCTAGATGCGTGGTTACATTCACAGCCGATTCTTGGAAGGTTACCAAGGGATCTCTTGTTGTGGCAAGAGGTAAGAAGGTAGGAACTTTATATCTGTCTACCTGTGATAGTAATTCCTTTTTTGTGCTATGTATTACAGATTCAGATGCAACAATGTGGCATAATAGGTTAGGCCATATGAGTGAAAAAGAATGCAGATCCTAAAGGCTAAGGGTAAGTTATCATATTTGAAATAATTAGATCTTGAATTTTGTGAGCATAACATATTTGGAAAGCAAAAGAGAGTGAGATTTCTTAAGGTTGGATCGATAAAGAATGAGCAGAAATTGGAGCTTGTACACTCAGATGTGTGGGGACTAGCTCAGGTAGCTTCTATTGGAGGATCCTCATATTATGTGACTTTAATTGATGATGCCACAAGGAAGGTATGGATTCATTGTATTAATTGTAAATATGATGTTTTTGAGACTTTTAAAAGGTGGAAAGTCCTTGTGGAAAGTAAAAAAAATTTAAAATTAAAGTTCCTTAGATCTGACATTGATGGTGAGTACTACAGCAAGGATTTCAATTATTATTGTTCAATGAAAGGAATATGAAGAGAAAGAATGGTTCCTAGAACTCCACAAGAGAATGGAGCTGCAGAAAGAATGAACAAAACAATCATGGAATCTGCTAGAAGCATGAGGATATGTGTCAGTTTACCTATGAAGTTTTGGGTAGAAATAGTGGATACAATAGTGTACTTGATGAACTATGGACCTTGAACAACACTGGATGGTGGAATACCAGAAGAAGCTTGGTCTAGAAAAGAGGTAGATTTTTCTTTTCTTAGAGTTTTTGGCTCAGAAGCTTTTGTGCATGTTGATAGGGAAAATAGGAAGAAGTTGGATGGTAAATCTAAGAGATGTAATTTTATTGGATATGGATCTGGTGATTTCGGATATCATATTTAGGATTTAGAAGATTCTAAGATTGTTAGGAGTTGTGATGTTGATTGGAATTAAAAAATAATGTATAGGGATTAGGTTTTGGTGCTTAAAAATGAATAGGTTGATGACATTTTGAAGGAAAATCAACTTTCAAATATAAAAAAAACATTCGTAGACACCGATGTCAGTTTTAGAGAAGCCGTTACTGGTCGAGCTAATCGGTATCGACAGATAGGATCGGGTTTAGAATAAACAACTATTGGAACTGGTGTCGGTACTCCTCAAACCAATGGTGGTGAGGAACTGCAGTCAATCGATAGACAGAGGAACTATGATCTATTATAGAATGTGGTCGGTATCAGGAGATTGACATCGATCACTAAAAGAGGTTAACACAAACGTGCAACAGGTGTAAAATGAGCCCTAGACAGCCCATATCTCAGTGAGAAGGTCACAAAGAGTAAGTTGACCTCCAGAGAGATTTTCACCTTCCTTTTCTTATTTATTATTGATTGATAGTGATGAACCTGAAAGCTTTGAAGAAGCAATGAAGGTAGATACCCACGTGAAGTGGGAGCATGACATGAATGAGGAGATGGAATCCTTGGAAAAAAATCAGATATGGGATTTGGTCAAGTTGCTAGCATGTAAGAAATCACTACAAAACAAATGGGTTTACAGGATCTAGGAAGAAGAGGGTGGACTGAAAAGATACAAGGAAAGGCTTGTCATAAAGGGATTTGCACAGAAAGAAAGTATTGATTTTGACGAT
This sequence comes from Taxus chinensis, assembly GCA_019776745.2. Taxonomy (NCBI): domain Eukaryota; kingdom Viridiplantae; phylum Streptophyta; class Pinopsida; order Cupressales; family Taxaceae; genus Taxus; species Taxus chinensis. Next base: position 281,297,104 of record CM034155.1, read on the forward strand.
ATTTTCTCTCCAGTAGTTAAGATGACTTTTATTTGTATTGTTCTAAGTTTGGTTGCAACATAAGATTTGCATTTATAACAGCATAATGTTAAGATGACTTTTCTTCTTGGTGATCTAAAGGAAGAGATTTATATGTAGATGCCGCTTGGTTATGAAGTCAAGGGTAAAGAGAAAATCGTGTGTAGATTGAAAAAGAGCCTATATGGGCTCAAACAATCTCCAAGGAAATGGTATTTGAAATTTGATAGTTTTATGCATGAGCATGGTTATATGAGATGTGAATCTGACCATTGTGTTTATTTTAAGAAGCTTGAAAATTGGAGCTATGTTATTTTGTTATTGTATGTGGATGATATGTTGATTGTAGGTATGCAGGACATTGGTAAACTTAAAGAAAGGCTAGCTCACACGTTTGCAATGAAGGATTTGGGAGCTACAAAGAAAATTTATCGAGATAGGAAAAACAAGAAGTTGTATTTGTCTCAAGAGGCTTGTATCAATAAGGTTTTGGAAATGTTTAACATGAAGAATTCAAAACCTATTAGTACACATATGGTTAAAAACTTCAAATTGAGAAAAGATTAGTGTCCTTCATCATACGAGGAGGTTGATTATATGATACGTGTTCCCTATGCTTCAACAATAACAAGTCTTATGTATGCCATGGTTTGTACTAGACCAGACATTGCACAGGCAGTGGGAGTTGTGAGCAGGTTTATGGCTAATCAAGATAAAGAACACTGGAAAGCAGTCCAATGAATTATTAGGTATTTAAGAGGGATATCTGGCATGGATTTATGCTATGGAGGGTTATATACTTCTTTACATGGTTATGTTGATTTAGATATGGATAGAGATTTGGATGGTAGGAGGATCACCACTGGATATGTTTTCACAATGTTAGGAAATAAGGGATAAAATATGCAGAACAATCCCTCACAGAATCAAAACAATAGAAACTAATATGAAAAAATATTACAGATCTCAAATATAAATGCAGAATAAAAATAACACAACACAAAGAGATAATATTTAATGTGGTTCACCCAATTTGGGCTACGTCCACCAAGAATCACTTGCTCAGATATTATTACAAGCCACTGCTCTCTCAATACAATACCTAGATCTATTTGGAGCTATGCTCAACAAACACTACAAAATTCACACCTGAATTCATACACATCTGCAATGTTACATCATCCCTACCTTATACACAAAACCACATAAGTAGACAACTGCTTAAGTAGTTTTACAAAACTGTGGGTATCAAAACCATGGGAAAAAACCATCCCATAAACATATGCATCAAAAATCCCACACATATGAGAAAAGCACATTTCCCGGTATATCGGGCACATTTCTTTTCAAGGAGAAAAAAAATTAGGGGTTGTGTGCCCAAACCCCTGCTATTGGGGGTTGCCACCCGTGAACCCTGATGAGACAACTGTGGAAAGTGTATAGTACTCTTAGTGTACAGTCTTTAATACTTTCACACATGAAAACAAGCTCCACAACCTAACAATCTCCCACTTGGAGACTAGTTTTCCTCTGAGCAAACTTCTCAACTCTTCACTAGTTTTCATGAAGACCAACCAAAGCTGAACACAACTTAAGTTTTTCCCTTGTGACCACCTTGGTCATCATGTCTGCAAGATTCTGAATGTTATGAATCTTCTCCAACTTCAACTCCTCTTCCTCCAAAGTTGTCTTGATGAAATGGTACCTTAATTGTATATGTTTCGTCTTAGAGTGGAAAGTAGAGTTCTTAGCTAGGTGTATAACACTCTGACTATAACTCTACATCTTTCCTTCCTCTTGCTTATTCCCCAACTCCTCAAGCAATTGTTGTAACCAAATAATTTCTTTGCTTTCCTTTGTGGTAGAAACATACTTATTTCTTGTATGCTTAGATATGATTAATATATCTATACAACCGATGTTCTAACCCCAATATCTTGTGTAAAATGTGTTGTGAGGAAGGATAATAAGGTAAAACATCCACTTGTACAGGGATCTGAAGGAGAACCATAACTACACAGAGTGGTGTCTAGTAGGGATTGTAGCACAAAAATGGTACAAAAACTAATCCCTCTCAAATACCAAATGATCTATGTTTCAAAATGCCTGTCAGTGATCTTTACCTGGGATCAACATAATAAATCTACTCACCGTTCGCATTGCATGGGCAATATCAGGACTGGTGCACTACCATGACATACATCAAATAATGCTAACTGCATGGTATGTGGGTCAGGTACCTTGGACATCTGGTTATCATACTCCTGCTTTAGGTGTTGGGACACTGTTCCGTTGATAACTTGAATTGAACTGCCAAATTAAATCTCAATTTCGTGTAAGACATAATCCTGCATGTTAAACCTCACCAATCATTTTTTAATGTACGTCTATCCAGAGATACAAGTCAGTTTTCTAACCACAAGCAAATATCCCGAGATATCATTGGTACCAAGAATATAAAATGGGGCTTCACTGGTCCACCAAATCCAACATAGCATAATGGATTCATGAAGGAGGACACCAAGAGGACTTTTATTTGATGAAGGATATCACTTGCAACCAAGGATGGTCATCCACATACAATCAAGAAGGTAATATAACTGCCATCATCAAATTTCGTTAGTAGTGGATATGCAATGGGAAGAATGGTGATCTAATATAACTTTGCAGATCCATCATAAAGGGATTAATTTTCTTATACCATGGTAGAGGGTAGTGAGTTTGGTTCAAGCTATAGGAAGCTCAAATTCAGTTTGAACACCATGTCATGGGGGTCTTTGATCTCATAGCTCTATAAATGTGGTAAAGATAGTATGCATCTGTTAGAAGGCACCATGGAGAGCTGCAGATTTTTTTTTTGGAGTTTTTCCATGAGAGAGGAACACACGTATTCATGCTGCAACTATTCCTAGAACAGTTCTAGTAGAAGTCATTTTTACTAAAGGATTAATGCAAATCTCAAACAAAATTTATAACTTTTCTATGCAAACCCCTTGACTACCAGGGGAGCCATTGTTTGTCAAAAATCTTGCCTCCTATCCTCTTAGAACCTCATAGGACACCCACTTGATCTGTAATGCTATGTTGCCTTAAGGGAGCTTCACCAAATCCCATGTATAATTCTCTAAGATAACCACTGATGAGAGCTCATCCAAAGCTTACTCCCACTTGATGATAGAGAGATCTAAAGGAAAATTAAGAATTCATCAGATGAACTATAGAAATCTAGAAATAATAGAGTGAACCAATAAATTTTGATAAAGAGAAGGAGAAAAACGATCACAAGGTTCTGTTGTGAACAAAAATAGAAGAAAACATGTTAACATAAGAGTTTGGGGTTCCTGAAGAGGAAGAGTTCTTGAACAAATTGGCTATCTAAATCACTATATTTCATCCGGACAGAAGCTCTACAAAAAAAGTAAGATTGGTTGAATGTGAAAAAATAAAGTTTCCTGAAAATGATACATATTTGACAAAAAAAGGCAGCCTTAAAGAGCAAATCCAAACTAGATAGAAAATGAGGGGTTTCTAGTCCTAAATTAGTCACACATTTATATCCAAAGTGCATCAGGGTGTATTTATATGGACAAATGAAAGAACATAAAGAATAAAAATTGCCTCTAGCTTGTGTCATATCAACCTAGATGTATTTATATGGACATATACCTCATATGTATTTATATGACTGGATAAGTAATTAATAATCAACTTTCTTATCATACCAAGACTCCTGGGGGGATGCCTCCAACCAAGGTTCCACTGGAAGTGGTCCTGAAATTGACTGCGAAGTACACAGTTGTGTAGACAACTTATGCCTAAAACAATGTCTTGGATAGAAATAGTCCTTTAAATCACCATTATGATCCTGAGCAAAGGAGTCAACTTAGATTTCAAATTCATGTTCAAACTATGATAAAAATCCCACATGTCTACTGAGGAGTACCTTGGAACCGTATAGTGGTTTGCAAATTGTAACGGAATATTCAATTCTGAGGACGAATAATGTAATCAAATTGATTGCTGCAATACTCCCCCTCCATTATCTAACATGAGACATTTTAGAGACACAAGAATGGAATACACATTTATGGTTGACCAAGGCTTTGGATTATGATGACAGAAATTGAATATGATCAAATTACATCGGTACATGTTTCCAATGCAATATTAGGGAGTCCTAATTGTGTCCACATGTTGATATAGGACTAGAGCGATAAAAATAAGTATAATAACTTGGGTAGGGAGACCCATAGATATTTGAGGAGTATGATTTTGATGCCCCCATACATTCTATGTATTATGTGTAGGCATTACATACCTAGCCATAAATGTAGGCACAAAACATAAGTTGTGGGATTGAAATGATTTAAAAACCTATTCTAGGATGTGATCCTCATAGAAGGTGGATTGTTATCATTCAGAGGTTCATCATGTGGTTCCTCAAGTGTTGTTTCCCTAGGGATATATTTCTTTATGATCTCCATGCCCTTATAATTCACATGCAACCGAGCGTTTCAATGCCATATGAGGGTTGTACCGACTGCAGAGAAAACACGATAACTTGACCAATAACCAAGTTAGTGCTATAAGTGGTTAAATACCAAAGTTCTAACATATATAAATCTTGCAACCTTCACAATGCGAACCCTTGTAGATAATGACTACTTCTAACTTGTGGGTTGTATGTTTCTATCAGTCACTATTCGGCAAACCCCGTTCGGGGCCCGAATTTTCCCCATCATTCCTCTTCGTATCTGATTGATACAACTGTCAACAAGTGTATAGAACTTATAACTCCAACATGTCTTCAACACTTTGGTAACATGACTCTTCATTAACAAGCTTGTAGGTGCTAGGACCTAGCCTTCAACGTCATGTATCTGAAACGCACCCCTAAATTTGAAGGTGCACGGTTATAGGGTTCCTCCTTCTATAGGGATATTCAGCTCAATTGAAGGAACACATGTGTGTGTTGGGGGTCTTCTTTATCCTAGTTGGTCCTGTGGACAAGCACCAACATTGATTTGTCATTGCTAACCATGAAATACTCCCAATGTACTCTACCTTGCCATGTGGTAAGTTTTCCCTAGTTCTTGGGACATGGAAAACCTTAGGATGTACCTTCCTTAGAATAAATACAAGATGTCTGATCACAGATGAGATATATTAAGGGATTCACATATTTTATACTCATGTTTACAAAGTATCACAAAAAACCTGATCATAAAATTCAATCCTCCAAAGTGTAAATTTGGGAGTAATGATTATATTGTCTAAACAATACATAGGTGATCTAGTAGCTCAGTGGAATCTAAAAACTGATATTTTGACTAATTAAAACATGTTGAAGGGATTTAAAAAGACCAATTTACTTCGTGCTTACAAGAATGATCTAAGGCTTACATACCTTTATCTAATTTAGAAATACCAAGTGGGTATCAATAAAGTTCTTTGACAAAGCATTTTAACCTTGATGTATTCATTCTATATACTAGACCCTGCATAAGATGAGAAAAGTTAGTTTGATATTTCTAGAATTACATACATTGTCTTATTACATTTTGTCAAATACATTTTTAGAAATGCTTGAGATTTCTTAAGGGATAATCAAGGTAAAATCAGTGTAGCAGATTCTTGTTAATATGCTCGATAATTAAATCGCTGAGTGGGTCATAGGAAATTTGTCATCAATTTGACCATCATAGGGTAGTTTTTTTGCTTACATGGAGAAAGTGATTGAGAAACAATGATATATTTGATATACAATGGAGTTTGAATACATATGCGTTTTTAGAGTTTTTTTTGAATTTGGATTGATATCTAACTTGATGTTTCAGTGTGTGTAATTTCATTATACTTTTTGGTTACATGGGATTTAAATTGGAATACGATCCATTTTATTGTTATCTTTAAATGGACTTGTGTAGGCATTTGAAATACATTTATTTGAAACGTGATAAATATCCATTTCAAGGCCCTTATCTTAATAATTAATAATAATTTTGTCACCACCTTCACAAATTTCCTACTAAATGGTGATATCTCCATCCTCTACCAAATCTCCCACTTAAGCTAAAATTTTCCCTGTGATTCAACACTTCAGCAAACCAAGCCAGGCTCTGATACCAATTGTTAGGAAATAAGGGATAAAATATGCGGAACAATCCCTCACATAATTGCAATAATAGACACTAATATGCAAAAAATATTATAGATCTCAATTAAAAGTGCAGAATAAAAATAACACAACAAAAAGAGATAATATTTAATGTGGTTCACCCAATTTGGGCTACGTCCACCAAGAATCACTTCCTCAGATGTTATTACAAGCCACCGCTCTCTCAATACAATACCTAGATCTGTTTGGAGCTATGCTCAACAAACACTGCAAAATTCACATCCGAATTCATACACATATGTAATGTTACATCATCCCTACCATATACACAAAACCACATAAGTAGACAACTGCTTAAGTAGTTTTACAAAATTGTGGGTATCAAAACGATGGGAAAAAACTGTCCCATAAACCTATGGGTCAAAAATACCACCCATATTAGAAAAGCATGTTTCCCGGTATATCGGGCACGTTTTGTTTCGAGGAAAAAAAACTTGGGGGCTATGCCCTCGGACCCCTTCTCGAGGCTTAGCCCAGCCCCGAACCCCGGTGAGGCAAATGTGGAAAGTGTACAATACGATTAGTGTGTAGTATTCAACACTTTCACACATGAAAACATGCTCCATAACCTAACACACAGTAGGTGCAACAACAGTTAGCTAGATTTTGAGATTACAGAAGGTTCTGTCTTTGTCTACTACACAGGTAGAGTATGTTGCAGCTACAAAATCTAGCAAGGAGATGATATGGATGAGTAAGTTCATGGAAGAGTTGGGTAAGGAGCAAGAGGATTGTAGATTATACAATGATATTCATAGTGTGATCCATTTGGCAAAGAACTCAACATTTCATTCAAGAACGAAATACATTCAGTTGAGGTATCACTTCATAAAACAAGTGTTGGAGGATTGGTAGCTGAAGTTAGAGAAAATCCATATGGATGAGAACCCTGTGGATATGTTAATGAAGCCATTGGTAAAGGAGAAGTTGGATCTTCACTCCACTTCTGTTGGTCATCGAGTTTGAGACTTGAAGAGGAAGAAATGGGCCAAGGAAAAGGATCCAAGGATGGTGATGTACAGTACAATGCAACAATTGATTTCCATGTGGGAGATTGTTGAGTGTGGAGCTTAATTGCTTCACAGAAAGCTTGTTTTTAGATGTTGCTAGATTTGACAGTGATCGACATCAGTGAAGAAGTGGCCAGCATCAGTCAGACAGTGACCAACATCAATTAGGAGGTGACCAAAATTGGTCAGTTATTAACCAATATGGGTGAGGAAGTGACTGGCATAGGTGAGGCAGTAATCGACATTGATCAACATGTGCGACAGTGCTTTGTTTTTTGACCAAGAATTAGAATAAATATTTTACTTTAAAGATGATTTCTTGATTGTAAAAGCATATTTAGTTACCCATAATAGATATATATGCATGTATGCATTGTATGAGGGTATGAGAGAAGGAAATAATAATTGTTTTCATGTTATTTTTCTTGATGAGCAAGAAAGAGTAGCTGAGTGAGAGAAAAATATTGAACATCTTGTGAGGTGTTAGAAGACAATAGATCTTCATTATACTTCCTCTGTAAAGCACTGAATAATAATTTTTGCCATTTCTTGGTGGATGTAGCCCACACTAGGTGAACCACGTTAAATCTGGTGTTATCTTTCTCTTGTTTATTTTATCTTCTGATTTATTTTCGCATTCATTTCTTGTATGTTTTATCTGATTTTAGATCTGTGTAACATTGTTATATGGTTAAACCCCAACACAATATACAATCCCTTTCATCATCCAGTGTCCCTATTTTCCCTAATTATGGTACTAAATTGTTAGTAAATTCTAGATTTGGAGCAAGGATTAGCTTTGATTTTTTCTTCTATATATTTTCCCATAGCTATGCACTCCATTATATAGGAGCTGCACACTAATAAATCACATAACAATCTCTGTCTTATATGCAACCTCTCAACAATTTCTTTGGTTGCATATGAAACCAATTCTCCCAAATGGTTTCAACTAATTAACAATACTAATAATAAAACAATTCCATATTGTTTTATTATCTAACGTACTAACTTACTTAGTAACTATTTACCATATAGTAAATACTATTTACTATATG
>CM034155.1:281305867-281548291 GCA_019776745.2 Taxus chinensis
AGTGGAGGCCATTGTAATAATATTTGTGGTGGAAAGTTGCTCTGTTTTGGAAATGGAACCTACATTTGAATGTGAGATATGTATATTATGTAAGTTGTATTTGATGAATGAAAAATGAAGTTGTAAAAGAATTATTGGAGTTCAATAGAAGTTGTTTTAGTTACCACAAATGATATGGTTTTCATTTGAAATCTATGTTTGAAATACATTGTGAAATCTCTGTTTGAAAATTGGAAAAAAAAAATACGTATGAAGAAATATTACATTTCTCTGTTTTATTCGAAATGCATGACTTGGAAGTAGAACTACATTTTGGGTTTTCACACATTGATTGAAGTAAATTTAAACATTGTAAAATTAGAATGAAATGAACTTAAATATTTAAAGTATGATAACAAAAAAGTAGATCAAATCAGGCTTAAGTGTGTTTTTTTTTCATTTGGATTCTTGTAAAGCCCGCATATAAATATTAGAAAATATATAGAGTACTCTACAACTTGAAAGACAAATTGAAATAATAATGTAAGCTAAGGAAGATCAAAACGCTTTTCAAATAGTTGAATTGCTCAAGAAAATTTGTCAGACTTCAATTAATCAGAATTAGACCAAAACTCAGACGTTTTGCAGTGAAAACGGGGGAAACTCGTTTTGAAACTCAATCCATCAATTAAACCCTGCAAAATCCATCTTAATCCTCCCAAGTGCAATCCTCCATGTCATCTTGGCATGTTGAGGAAGAAAGAATGGCGGATTGAATTAATTCTATTAAGTTAAAAAGTACAGTTCACATTTAAATGGCAGGAAAGATGTTTTCTTAAAATTCACCCACCTAAGTTCGTTAAAAATGAATTTTGATGTTTCCTTTGCAAAGAGGAGTTTGAGCCCTTTCCAAAAATTCCTTATTTGCCCAAATCCGAGCTTCCAATCGAAAGATAAGGCCTTCTGAAGTTCTTACTTCGCTTAGTTTAAAAAAAACAAAAGAGGGTAATTTTTGTAAATCGGACCCACGGGCTCGAAAAATACTTAGGGTGCTTTTTGCAAAAAAAAAGAAAAAAGTAACAAGTTCCTCTACGGCCCCGTAGCCTCGCCTATTCAATTTTGGGAAACCGCTTCTGTGGGTTCGTGGGCCCGCACCTCCAAACTTTACCCTTTTGAAAAAGGGAGAAAAATCTTAAGTCTCCCCGCCAATTTGCTTCCCCGCCTGTTACTGTGGGTCTGACATGTGGCTTCTTCAGGTATCGGCGAAGGCACGGGGTATTTTTAGTCTTCGCGCTTTTTAACACAAAATCCAATATTTCTAAGTTTTCCCTGACAGTCTGCTCCTCCATTTGAGATTTTGGGCAAGACATGTGGTGTCCTTGGGTGCTGGCGGAGGCGCGGAGATTTTTGAACCTTTTTTCCTTTTCAAACAAAAAGAGTTAAATCTAAATTACCTCCGATGACCCTCCTTCCCGCGTTGGCTTAAAAATGTGCCACGTGTCCCTTGCGGCTTGGGAAAGTTTTCTTCCCAGGGCCCGCCGGCACACCTTTGGGAAAACAATTTTCCCCAGGCCTGCAGGCCCGCCTTTGGGAAAATTTTCTTCCCTGGGTCCGCAGGCTCGCCTTTGGGAAAATTTTCTTCCCTAGGCCCGCAGGTCTACCTTTGGAAAAACTTTCTTCCCCATGCCCGCAAGCTTGCTTTTGGGAAAATTTTCCTTCCCAGGCCCATCGGCCTGTAACTTAAGAAATATGAGGAGTTAGGAGGAATTCCTTATATCATTGGAAAGGGGAAGAAATTTCCTATCTAATGGATATGTTTTCAGGAAACCTTAAGTGTGTGAAATATGTGAAAAATCAGGTTGAAGTTTTAAGATATGCCTAAGAGTGGGTAAATGGGAAATTACCCCTTATTAACTTAAATGTTTAATTCTAAAGCATGGATTGACCTTTTTAGGAGTAACGTTAGGGGATAAGAGAATCTTTTTCTATCCCATGTAAATAAGAACCTTGGTTGTTGTTTAGACCTAGTGAAATTAAAAAAAACCTTGGGCATTTAATTATTTGGGCCACTTTGACCCTCTAAAATTAATTAAGGAATATTTAAACATAGTGTTAATTTAATTATTTATTTATTTAACACCTAAGAGAAATTTAATTGTTTTGGATTAAACTATACTCATTAATTTTGTGATGTGGTTTTAATATTTGTTATAACGGGAAAATTTTATTTATTAATTATAATTGACTTTGAATATTTGCTGTAACAACTGTTGCTTGAAGCTTGGTAGTGGTCACGCTTTTAAAAAAAAATTATTCCATAATTTTATTATCTAAACCTAGGCTATTTTTGGGTCTCGAGTGGTCGTTTTAGTGGGCATTACACTTGGTATTAGAGCCGTGGGTTAAAAGCTTGGACCCTTGGGCACAATAGAAAATTTGAGACATGAACACTAAACCTAGTGCAACATTAAAACCTAGCGCACTTTTTAATCTATAAAACAACCTTAGTTGAAAATTGCATATCTTAGTAAACATGGAAAACTGAATAAAAACCTAAGATAACGAACTAACTCTCGTCTTAGTTTGTGCAAGAGGTGCAGACAAGACGAGGGGTCATTTCACATAGACCTAGACTTACCACCTCCAGATCATAATGTAGCAGCCATCCTACCGCATATCTTACAGACGCTTTAGGATGTTAATGCCGCTCTACGCGGAGGATCCGTAGGAGGACGGTCAACCATATATGATGGGGAGCTATCCATTGAGGCTCATACATCTCCTCGACAGAGCGAGGAGCATAGAGGAGAGAACTCCCACGTGGAGTTAGGCAGAGTAGAGTCACAACAGAGGGGGCAGGGAGACCGGATTTATGGACACACAGATAGGTCTCGAAGCCCTAGGCTTAAGGATGAGCATGCAGAGAGGCCTAGGGGTCGCCAGACTATAGCTGCAGACCATATGAGGGAGATCTTAAAGCTACGAACATCTCATTATTCTGGTGACATAGGTGGGTTTCAGGAAGAGGCCTGGTTGGTGAGCTTGAGCGGGTGCGTCAAGCTTTGCCCTTGTTCTAACAACATGAATTCTCGTGTTGCAATCCATCTTCTGAGGGATGGAGCAGGTGTCTGGTTGTGGACCGAGGAGCAGAAGATCCACGTTGATTCAAAGATGGTTGCCTGAGAGCTCTTTGAGGAGCGGTTCAGGAGCAAGTACTTATCACAGAGGTTCATTCAATAGAGAATAAACAAGTTTCACAACCTCTGACATACATCTTTGATAGTAGTTGAGTATGAGAGTTGATTTATGGATCTACTCAGTATGTCAACTACATGCAGGATGAGCAGGTATGGATCCATAAGTTCATCCAGGGCCTAAATGTAGATTTGGGTGGTGCGGTGCATATCCATTGTCCGCAGACATTAGCTGAGGCCATTGAGAAGGCCTATATAGAATATGAGACTCGGGGAAAGACATAGTAGGCCAGAGACCAAGTCTGTAGCCGCATCCAACAGATGCATGACAACAGGTTGAGGGGGTCAGCTCCTCCTCCTCGTGGTGGAAAAGGTTCAGCACAATCATCTATTAGACCATAGTAGTTGCAGCAGTAGACCTGCCCACCGTACAGGCCTCCACAAAGATTTGATGCACAGAGGGGTCGGAGTATGAGGCCTCCTTCTAGGTGTCCCATTAGGACACAAGGTGCATCGAGAGCTCAGTCAGCAGGAGTTCATCAGCAGAGACCTCCACAGTCCACAATCGGATCATCAGGATCCAGAACACATTCCTCCAGAGTACCGGATGGACGTGCTACTCATGGGAGAGGATCAGGCGGTTTTTTTGGTTACAGTTTTACTTGACATTTTTGGAGAGACTACCCACAGAACCCTAGTAACAAGGGTAAGACACAAATCTCAGAGCCTATTGTTGGTGACATGGGACACAATAATCAGATCTATGTAGCGGTCGAGAGCCGCCAGGATGAACACCAGAGTACCGTGATTGAGACGACATGTAACATTGGTGGTGTTCCTACGTCCATTCTATTTGATTCTAGTTTTTCTGATTCTTTTATCGCACCATCTTTGGTAGAGCGATGTAGGCTGGTGGCAGTTAGGTAGGGTCTTAGTTGGGATGTCGATATGGCTTCTGGAGCCAAAATATCTGTAGACTTCTTAGTTAAGGAGTGTGTAGTGGATTTGGGACCTTTCACCACTACCTCGGATCTTCGTATCCTTCCGTTGGGTTCGTATGGAGTCATCTCTGGCATGAATTGGTTGTCTACACATAGAGCTAGGTTGGATTGTTACCATAAGATTATATCATGTACAGATGATCTAGGAGTTAGGTCAGTGATAGTAGGGGTTAGGAGACCTGTTTCCATTCACACCATCTTCGTTATACAACTTAAGCGGTGTGTGCAACGGGGTTTTTATATGTATGTTGTCATAGTTAGTGACCGATCAGAGGATGAGTCTAGTGGACCTTCGCTTGATGACCATCCCATCTTGAGAGTGTTTTCTGATGTCTTTCTAGGGGAGCTACTGGGGTTACCACCCCCACGTGAGATAGATTTTCACATAGATATGGTTCCGGGAGAAGATCCTATCTCACGAGCACCTTATCGAATGACTACCATTGAGCTCTGTAAGCTCAAGTTGTATTTTGAGGGCCTTTTGGAGAAGGATGGATCTCTGTTGTTGTGTATTGATTATCGCTAGCTAAATAGAGTAACGTCAAGAATCATTATCCTCTTCCACACATTGAAAATTTATTTGACCAGATGAAGGGGGCCACAATTTTCTCCAAGATAAACCTTAACTCAGGTTATCATCAGTTGAGGATTACGGAGGCAGATATCCATAAGACCACCTTTCGTATGAGATATGGCCACTACGAGTTCACATTGGTGCCTTTTGGTTTGACGAATGCCCCTGCAGTGTTTATGAGCTTGATGAATGGGGTGTTCAGGAAATTCTTGGATCGCTTCATGCTCATCTTCCTTGATGACATTTTGATTTACTCATGTACGCGTGAGGAGAACGAGGGGCACCTTCGCCAAGTTCTTCAGTGTCTTCGTGAGCAGAAGCTTTACGGGAACATGGAGAAGTGTGCGTTCTTTCAGACAGAGGTGTAGTATTTAGGCCACATCATTTCCTGGGGAAGGTATTGCAATCAATCCTTCCAATACTCGAGCTATTATGGATCAGAAAACATCCACTAGTGTGACAAAGGTGCGCAACTTCATGGGTTTGGAAGGTTATTACAAGAGATTTGTTCAGGACTTCTCTCGGGTGGTGCACCCCATCACTTCCCTTCAGCGGAAAGGGAAGAAGTTTTTTTGGTCAGAAAAATGTGAGCAGCCCTTCAGGACATTGAAGGAATGCCTCATGACAACGCATGTTCTTGTAGTGCCAAATCCACATGGTGAGATTTTTTTATGCACAGATGCTTCTTTGGCAAGAGTTGGAGGTGTGTTGATGTAGGAGGGAAGAGTAGTTTCTTTTGAGTCTTGCAAACTCAAGGATTATTAGCTCAATTATCCGAATCATGATCTTGAGCTTGCGGCAGTTGTGTATGCCTTGGTTCGATGGACACATTACCTTCTTGGCCGAAGATTCACACCCATGACTGATCACTTGAGTCTTCACCACATCTTCACGCTGCCCAATCTCAACGCTCGTCAACGGTGTTGGATGGAGTTGCTTTGTGAGTATGACATGGAGATAGAGCATGTGAAGGGTTAGGAGAATGTGGTTGCAGATGCTCTTAGCAGGAGGAGACATGTGGTTATGGCCACCTCAGTGAGCATAGATTTGCAGAGCAGGATTCTACAGCAGCTTCCTCACAATAGCTTCTACATTGTAGATAGAGCAGAGATTGAGTCTCAGAGACCCCTTGAGGGGAAGTTTGATGGGTTTTCATTAGAGGCAGATGACCTTCTCAAGCACAAAGGCCTGATTTATGTTCCCAGAGATGGAGGCTTGAGGTAGGACATTCTGACAGAGGCAAATTGTGCACCCTATTCAACCCATCCCGGGGTGAAGAAGATACACGCCACTTTGAGATAGTTGTATCATTGGAGGGGACTTCGTAGAGACGTGGCTCAGTTTGTGTCATGCTATTTAGAGTGTTAGAAAGTGAAGGCTGAGCATCAACATCCATCTGACCTTCTCTATCCTCATGCTATACCGGAGTGGAAATGGGACACCATTTCCATGGACTTCATTCTTGGGCTACCGATGTCAAGATACCACCACGAGGCCATCATGGTCATGGTGGATAAATTGACAAAAGTGGCTGATTTTTCATTAAAGACAACCTACATAGCTAATATAGTGGCACTGGTGTATTTAGATGAGATTGTCAGATTGCACAGGATTCCGCGGAAGATTATTTGTGACCGCGATCCTCTGTATATTTTCCACTTTTGGACTACCATGCAGCATGCCCTTGGGACGAAGATCAATTTCAACACGACATATCACCCTGAGATAGATGGACAGAGTGAGCGGGTAAATCAAATCTCAGAGGACATGCTTAGGATGTATGTTATGGATCATCGGTCAAGATGGGAGAAGTATTTATACTTGGTGGAGTTTACCTACAATAATACTTTTCAGAGTTTGATAGGCATGGCTCCTTTTCAGGTTTTGTATGGCAGAGAGTGCAGGACACCTCTTAGTTGGGACAAGTTAGAGGATAGGGTTTCTCTTGGACCAGCTTTACTACAGGACATAGAGCAATAGGTAGTTATGATTAGACAGAGACTGCAAGAAGCATAGGACAGGAAAAAGAAGTAAGCAGAGCATCATAGGACCGACCGTAGTTTTGATGTGGGCATGAAGGTTTTCCTTCGTGTCAGGTCACATAAGATCCATATCCATAACGAAAAAGGTTCTAAGTTAGCTCCTAGATTTGTAGGCCCCTTTTAGATCTTGGAGAGTATTGGTCCTTTGGCCTATCATCTAGCGTTGCCACCTAGCTTCTCTCACATCCATGATGTGTTTCATGTTTCAGTACTTAGGAGATATGTTGTAGACCCTTCTCATGTGATAGATTGGACCTCATTGCAGGTGAATGATCAGGGGCAGGTGATGGTGGAGCCCGTTTGCATTATAGAGTGCAGAACCTTAGGCCTTCGAGGTAGAGAGATTGACTAGGTTCGGGTGCAGTGGGAAAGATACGATGAGACTACGGCTACATGGGAGGATGATACCTTGTTACGAGTTCTGTTTCCACACTTGTTCAAGTGAATTCTAGGAGGAAGTCGAGTCTAAGGGGAGGGGGATGTAGTGCCCGCTTCCCTTCGACACCTTTCGATATTGATTATGATACTGATGACTATATTTACGAACATTATTATAGCTTTTGAGTTGGTATGATGTTAGACATTAAAGATCATGGATTGTTGTTGATTCATATATGATGCATGTGGAGTATTGGGGACATTTTATACTGATGTTGTTATGTTGATAACATGGTTATATATATATATATATATATATATATATATATACATATACATATACATGTGGAGTATTGTGGACATTTTATACACATACACTGATGTTGCATCATTTCATCCAAAATAAATATACAATATAACTCCACAATCATCTATATATGACATAACATCATGCAAGTAACGATATCATATTTCATTATATATATCATAAAATTAGTTCAATTGTCTAGGTCTACAATATGATGAAATATCACATGTCCAAAATATATAAACATAACCACGTCAACAATGTATCAACATTAATATGAAATGTCTCTAATAAATCCACATGCATCATATATGATCGAAATCAACAATAGTCCATGATCTCTAGACATCTAATATCATGTCATATTCAGTAGACCTAGAAAATTGAACTAATCTTGTGATCATATGGTTATGGATGAAATTGTAAATGATATTGTTGTTTGCTTGGATGATGGTTGATTCATATATATAGATAATTTTGAGTTATATTGTATATTTATTTTGGATGAAATGATGCGGCCACAAGGCCAAATGAGGTATTTGTGTTTTGCAGGTAAACATGTCACAACAAACATCGGGGGATTGGAGACCAACCCCATTGGAATTATAGGTAAATTCAACAAGGGTCACCATGGCAACATATTTTTGTTATGTTTGTTTGTGTGTACTTGTTGTTAGGGGTTCCCATGAGGGAATCACCTTTAAATATGACCAATGGGTTATGTGTATTATTTTATTTAGTTCTTTTGTTTAATTTTAGTATGTGATTTTTAGTGATGTATTTCCCTTTTATTATTCATTAAATTGTGTCTAGATTTGTGAGTAATCATGTTGTTAAATTAATTAAATTGGGTCAAAAGAAATGTATTTATTAGAGTTGATGGCTCTTGAATTATGTGTTGAAAGAGATGTGTAAGTAACATTGGGTGTGAAACACTCCCACCTTGGTATTTTGAAATTCGGATTATGTCAATTTTAGGGACTGATTTTGGAGGCTTGTGGGACAAGTTTAACTTGTTCAACACCTCTTAAATTATTACACAAACCCTACCTATGGGTTGGGGAGTCAAAATTAGGCCTCATAACGTATTTTGGGAAGGCAAGTTGTAAGTTTTTTTGACTTTCTTGCATGAAATTAATTTTGGTTCTTGGGGTGTGGACTTGGATTGTGTGTGTAAGTAATCTGTCATTATATTCACCCACCTTTTTAATTGTGCTTTGGGGTTTGAAGTTGACTTGTGAGGTGGAGTTGAGGATGAGTGATGTGGCATCCTACATGGAGCCACTTCATCCTTCATCTCTCCCTTTTCTTTTTATTGGAATTCTTTTGCATGTTTTGGGGGTTACTGGAGGGGGCTACTTCATTCTAGTGAATTCATATATTTTGGTTACTTCTTTTGGTTTTGAGCTCTTGTAATTTTGAAGAGAGTTAGAGATTTTTTGAAATGCTTGTGAATTGCTGGAGCTTTTGAACTGTTTTGATTGGAAAAAAAGTTTGTTATTGAATTGTTGGAGAAAAATCTACCATGGAGAGGTGGAAGATTGACTCTTTAAAATGTTTTTTTATTTTATTTATGCATATGTGAATGCTTTGAATAGTCATTTGGTATGTTGTTGGTTGGTTAGGTATCCCACATTTCCTTAGGTATGGTGTAAGAGAAGACTATGGGGATCTCTTCTGGGGAGGCATAAGAGTTTTGGAGAGGTATAGGTGTTATTGTGGAAGGAGCTTGGGATTGGGTTCCACCTTGTAAAAGAAATAACTTGCATTTCTTTACTCAAATTATGGGGTGAAACATAAGAGTGTGGGGAGGCATAAGAGAATGAGAGGTATAAGAGATACTTGGGGGAAGCATAAGGGCATGTAAGGGTTTTAAAATGAATATATTATATATATATATATATATCCTATATATATATATTATATCTATATATATTGGTTTATCTTAAGGTGGACACTCATTTCCCCATTGGGAGGTATAAGCAGCTTCCCCCATAGGTCTTGCTTCTTTGGCTTGTGCATGATGAAGCATGAGTATTGTTTTCTGTTCTTCATGTGATTGCAAACTGCAGTATGTAATTGAACGGTATTCTGTTTGTGAAATTATTTTTGTGTTGTGGAAGTCTGTTTGTTGCCATGAGTTAGAATACATTTCTTATTTCTTTGTGGTTGGGTCTCAGGTGCCAATGAGGAGGACGACTTCTCCTCATCATTGGAATTCTTGGTTGGGTGGAGAGCGTTGCCTCTTTTTTTTTTGTGATCAAAATATCTATGGTGGATTTTCTAATTGCTGTTCTGGAGTTGAGGATGAAGACAAATTTTGTAGTTTCTCCTTGGGTTCCTTACACGGTGAAATTTCCACCTTCAAGTGGATGACATTGTAATAATATTTTTGGTCCTGGGAAAGTTGCTCTGTTTTGGCAAAATGGAACCGCTACATTTGAATGTGAGAGACCGTATATTGCTGTAAGTTGTATTTGATGAATGAAAAAGGATGTTGTAAAAGAATTATTGGAGTTCAATAGAAGTTGTTTTAGTTACCACAAACCCAATATGGTTTTCATTTGAAATCTGTGTTTGAAATACATTATGAAATCTCTGTTTGAAAATTTATGGAAAAAGAAATACGTATGAAGAAATATTACATTCATTGTAATTCATTCGTTTTTCCAAATAATAATAATCATAAAAATGTTAAAGTAAATGGTGGTTGCTTGTTTAAGGGAGCCTTAGCAGACCATAATGAACCATTTTGTTCAAGGCGCATTTTTCTTTCAATTCCTAGAGCTAAAAAGATGCTAAAACTACTCCTATTATTGTTATTTTTTCTTAGCAGACAGGATAGATGCAACATTCTGTCAGATGTAATGTAGTCGCGTTTATTGGGGCGTTGTTTTCTAAATGGAAAAAATGAAAGAAAAATAATAACTAAAAATGGAAATAAAAGAATGGCAAATTTGCAAAAGCCCGTGGATTTTCTTGTGGGATAGGATTTAGCATTTCTCGGATGCATCAAACTTTGCTCCATTTTCCTTTTTGTTTTTTTTTGTTGGTTTGCATTCTTTATGGTTTGGTCGTGGGGAGAAGCCGAGCTCGCCTTTGGAGCGGAGGACAGCTCCCAGATCTACTCTATGCACCCACCAGAGGCGTTTGGAGAAGGCATGATGGAATTGACGTTTTGCCCTGTTGGGGCATGCCATGCACCAACCTAGTTTTGTAGCAGACCTCCCAGCCTGCTGTCCAAAAACGAGTCCCTAGAACTGTGTGTGGACACCACCCAAAGCATGAAAGACATTTTGGAAATGCTGTCATTTTGTTGCAGTTTTATTTTATTTTGGCCTTGGGGGGTGCCAGGTGGACCCAGAATTTGACCAAAATAAAAGATTTGGAACAGGCTATGCGCAGATCCATCAGACAATTGCTCCAATCCCACGAGTTTACATTTTGTTAGTATCCTCCCAACCTATGCCAAAAATGCCCTGTTTTAGAACTTGCGTGGGCAAAATGTGGACAACGCATACACAAGGCACATAAAGGGGTTTTTATCAGATGTTGCAGTTGCAACGATATAGGTTTGGTCGTCTACTGTAATGCATAATGGAGGATATTTTTTTTATTACCAGTTTTTGATGAGTTTTTCCCCCCTCCCAAGCTGCGCCAAATCATGAGAGGAACATGTTACTCATGGAATGCATTCATTGCAGTTGATTTTGCACAAAATGGGATTCTGATGAGAAGGCGCCATGGAAACTATTTGATAGCAAATGCAATTGGCAGGCGTAAATGTTATCTCATAGAACCCTTGCCAGGATGGAAGCGTGTGTGCACCAAAAATGGAGACTTGTTAAAAGGTGCATGGACTGTGTGACAAAATGCCTACAAACAAACATTTGGCTGTGTGGATATGTTCGTCAGCTATGGTAGTTTGATGAATGCACATGATAGACATGTACGGAAAATGTGGAAGCATGTAAATGAGTTCGAAAATTCCTAAAAGGAATGTGGTTTATGGGCAACAATGATTACAGGAGGTGTAAAAATAAAATAAAAAATGAGTTGGTTAAAAAGGCCTTGGAAACCTTCAAGCAAATGTAATGGGTTACGTGTAAAGCCAGATTCCACAACCTCTGTCAGCATCCTCCCCACATGTGCAAAAAAATAAGAGCTTTAGAACTGAGCATGGAAAACCATCAAGGCATAGAAAACAAGATGTTTTTTTGTTTGCAATGCAACTTCCCTGGTAGATGTGTATGAAAAATGGTGGATCTGAGGACGGCTCGTGGACTGGTTGACGAAGTGCCCAAGCAAGAGACTGAAACCCAAGCCTGCGACTTCGACCAAAATCGTTCTCCAGGCCATGGTCCTTCTTCCCTTACCTCTCATAATTTTCGTGTTTTAGTTTCTCTTTTGCAACTAAATAGAATTTTAAAGTATTAGGAATTCTTAAATACAGGTTAATTGTCCCTTCAACTCATTGCAAAACAATAGATTGCCATGTCACAACTCTCGACGTCATTATAACTCGCCTAATTTAAAACATGAAACTATCACCCTCGCTTCGAGATGATTTTAGAAAACTCTTACCCCTTCTTGACCGCTGCAATTATCGGTTCTATCGACCAGACAAATTTGAATCCCCATTGATAAAGTTGACCTTCTTCTTGGTTTTAAAATAGTTAAATTTGGTAAATTTTCGGAGACTCACCAAGTACCCTTCGCAACTCTGGAAATGAGATGTGAAGTTTCATTCGTGTACCTTGGTATATGAGGAGTCACCTTGATTTTTGGTTTGACCCAAAATGATCACATGAAATCCTTTTGACGCTCTTATAGGAGCCCTGTTACATCAGTTTACAATAGTAGAGAGTTGTTAAAACTGGGAAGTTGGCTTTCGTTTTTGGACCACCATTTGAAACCCAGAAAGAGAAATCACGTTTCCGTCTTCGCAAACCCTTAGCGTTTATACTAGACAAATGCATGGAACATTCAACATAGGAAAGAAGAACTTTTCGGGATAGTTTGGCAAAGCTGTTTTGTAGGCCTCCGGTTGCAGTTTGACGAGGTCAAATTGGTCCAATTTCGTCTTGTCGCTCCAGAGAAAATTGTCACCGTTTGAAAATGGTTTACTATTTCTCAGTCTCGTCGACTCTGATGAATTCTCTTTATATAGGGAGAACTAGTAGGAAGATGTCTCATTGTGTGTGCATCTCCATTGAATGTTGTTTTGGACACAGTTTTCTGGGCCACTCGACCTAACTGTTGTCATCTTTACAACTAGATGAACTACGGACTAGTGGCCCTGGAAAACCAGCAGCCAAACGCAAACGGTGCGCTCTTTCTCAATTCTGTCAGTTGCTATGAACTCTTGGTATATCTCAGGGAACACATAGAAATTTGATTCGTGGAGGGCGTTCTCATTGGAAGGTAACTTTTGGAAGCAGTTTCTTAGCCTCCGAGCACGTTTTGTACGTTTTTGTAGTTAGTAAGAAAATATAAAAAAATAAGAAAACTGTGGACCCTCGTAGGGTTTCCAAATCACCCTGAAAACTTTTAACACATGCAAATAATTGTTTAAAACCCTTTAGTGTATCTGTTGTGTGAAATAGAACTTTTGACAAAGTGGTGTTTTCTCTCTCTTACCTTCTCTTTCTCTCTCCTAGGTTTCAAAATGAAGAAAAATGAAACGCAATGAATACATGTTTCTAGACCTTTTTATTTTGATTTTAAATTGTAATTATTGTTAGATGTAAATGGGAAACTGAAAAATGATAATTATGATTGATTAGGGTGGATGCCATGCCAGCGATTTATCGCTGATATCTTGCTCACGTGGGTTTTGCAGGATGGATGAATGACGACGAAGAAGGTGATGTGAAATTTAATTATTATTATTGTAATCCTTATAGGTCATTTTAAAATGAATAATTTTGTTATGTAGTCTCTTGTTACCGAAAAGTTATAATTGAGATTTGTTAACATGCATGATATGCTAGTTTAGGGATACTTAGGAAATGTGCATCTAATCACCGGTTCAATTTGTTTATTAGTTGTGTATGGCAAAAAGAGTTGGATTTATACTTAGTAAATTGAAATCAAAGTTAATACATTGTAGTACCTTCTCAGTATTTAATAAATGATTAAATTAATCACTGGGTTATCTTCTTACCTTGCAAACATAATAAAGAGCTTTAATGGGAACACTCAACTTTGATAAATTATTCATGCATAAATTGCCTGCATGTGTGATTCTTTTTCTTACCATATAAGGAAATTAAATAGTAGAATGACCTTAAAACTTGCGCTCGATGCGACCCCTCCTAGGTTAGGTAAATAAAACCCCTAGCTGGAGTTACCGTCATAGTCATTAGGTTTAACGACATTGTCGTGAACCCATATTTTAGGAATGTTATGGTCCAACTTTATCCAGAGTATGCGGTTTCCTTCTAGTTTTGGTAATCGCGAGAAGAATGTACTCTCTTCAGGCCCGACACCGGGTTGGGTGGTGAAGACCGCCTTGGAAGTCACCTTATGAGTCCTTGTTAGAAGGATTGACTAAGCGGAGTAACCTTCCCTTCTGTGGAGTAGGTAGAGATATTACTCCCTTGTATCCTATTGGATTTCTGGGCCTTACAAAATTAGATGTAGAAATTAACTTCATCAGTGAATGGAATCCCTGTTGGAACCAAACGACCTAAATGAAGGTCATGATATAGTTGTTCTATGTCTTGCATTCTCGTTAGTGCACCCTTTTGTCCCTTGTAGATAAATGACTTGTCTTGGGCTTGTGAAAATTTTAGTGCCTTGATCTTTCATGAAAGGAATATAGGGTAAATACATTTTAACCTTAATCACACCTATGATAGAAATTGAAGCCCTAGGTGAAACTGGAATCAAGCTTAACCTTGTGCTTATTTAATATGTCAAAATAAGTACTTTTGTAACTCTTGTGTTTAAAACGATAATAATAATGAGATCCTAGTGCGACGCGAAAGTAAATCATATGAGAGTAAAACCAAAATTTGAGGTTACGAATATTGTCACTGGGAGTCCTTATGATGTAATTTAAGCAACTTCTTGCATTGTAAAGAATATGAATTGTCGAATGGTGTGATCAAACTTCGAGAAAACAATGGATGTATATATATATATACTATCAATTATATATATATATATATATATAATTCAAATTTGGAATTCAGCAAGTTATGGTACTATAATGATAATGGTAGGGAAATAACTATTCCGTGATCGATGGATGTTCTTGGGAAAAAAAAAAAACTATTTCAATCTATGTCTTCCTTAATCCCAACATTTCACCCTGACATCACGTTAGGTTCACTTGTGTAACAAGGTTAAATTATAAACTTGAATAAGCATTTTGGGAAGCCTAATCTTAACATAAGAATGAGAGAGTTAGGATTTTGTATAAAATCTGAAATAGGGAAAATACTTATGTAAGTTATGAAAAATCTGTCATAAGGGTAAAGAGCTAATTAAATGGTTGAACAATAAGTGAACTGTGAAACGAATTTTCAGGACATGTAGGTGGAAAAAGGGAGAAAATCATGCTTACCTAATAAGGATCTGGGAAAGTTAGCCGTAACTAAAATACACTTAAAGTAATGATATGTCGTGGGTTCGCCGTTCCTAAAGTCACGTTTCTTGTGGTAGGGTCTTTGCTAGTATTCGTTCATTGGGAAGAGTGTGGTATCGACATGCCGATGTCATTTGCATGTGTCTATGTGATTCGATGACTCATGTGATTGTCGCATGTGTGTCGAGTTCTGTGCTTGGAGCCCTTATTGTGTTGTGTGTCGTGAGCAATGTAAGTCAAAAAAAATTATCTTGGTATTTTTACTGTTGTATTTGGGTGTGCAAATGTTGGGCACTACACATTTCTTCGTTTCATTCAAAATGGACAACTTGGAAGTAGAACTACATTTTGGGTTTTCACACATTGATTGCAGTAAAGTTAAACATTGTAAAATTGGAATGGAATGAACTTAAATGTTTAAAGTATGATAACGAAAAGTATATCAAATCAGGCTTAAGTATGGTTTTTTTTAATTTTGATTCTTTATAACGTTTGCATATAAATATTAGAAAATATACATAGTACTCTACAACTTGAAAGACAAATTGAAATAATAATGTAAGCTAAGGAAGATCAAAATGCTTTTCAAATAGTTGAATTGCTTAAGAAAATTTTTCAGACTTCAACTAATCAGAATTAGACCAAAACTCAGACATTTTGCAGTAAAATGAGGGGAAACTTGTTTTGAAACTCAATCCATCAATTAAACCCTGCAAAATCCGTCCTAATCCTCCCAAGTGCAATCATCCATGTCAACTTGGCATGTTAAGGAAGAAATAATGGCGGATTGAATTAATTCTGTTAAGTTAAAAAGTCCAGTTCACATTTAAATGGCAGGAAAGAAGTTTTCTTAAAATTCACCCACCTAAGTTCGTCAAAAATGAATTTTGATGTTTCCTTTGCAAAGAGGAGTTTGAGCCCTTTCCAAAAAGTCCTTATTTTCTGAAATCTGGGCTTCCAGTCGAAAGCTATGGCCTTATGAAGTTCTTACTTCACTTAGTTTTTTTAATAAGAAAAGGGGGTAATTTTTGTAAATTGAACCCATGGGCCCAAAAATTACTTAGGAAAATTTTTGCAAAAAAGCAAAAATTCACAAGTTCCTACGCGGCCCCGCAGTCCTGCCTATTCACTTTTGGGAAACCGCTTCTGCAGGTTCGCGGGCCCGCACCTCCAAACTTTACCCTTTTGAAAAAGGGCGAAAAATCTTAAGTATTCCCACCAATCCGCTTCCCCGCCTGTTACTGTGGGTCTGGCATGTGGCTTCTTCAGGCGTCGGCGGAGGTGCGGGTTGTTTTTAGCCTTCACACTTTTTAACAAAAAAGCCAATATTTCTAAGTTTTCACTGACGATCTGCTCCCCCGCTTGAGATTTTAGATAGGACACGTAGCGTTCCTGGGCGCCGGCAGAGGCGCGGGGGTTTTTGAACCTTTTCTCCATTTCAAAAAAACAGAGTTAAAATTCAAATTACCTCCGACGACCCGCCTTCCCGCGTTGGCTTAAAATTGTGCCATGTGTCCCTTGTGGCTTGGGAAAATTTTCTTCCCGAGGCCCGCCAGTCTGCCTTTTGGAAAATTTTCTTCCCTAGGCCTGCCTTTGGGAAAATTTTATTCCCTGAGCCTGCAGGCCCGCCTTTTGGAAAATTTTCTTCCCCATAATCGTAGATCCATTTGGGAAAATTTTCTTCCCTAGGCCCGCAGGCCCACCTTTGGGAAAATTTTTCTTCCTAGACCTGCCGGCCTATAACTTAAGAAATATGAGAAGTTAGTAGGACATCTTTATATCATTGGAAATGGAAAGAAATCTCCTATCTAATGGATATGTTTTCAAGAAACCTTAAGTGCGTGAAATATATGAAAAATCAGGTTAAAGTTTAGAAGATGAGCTTGAGAGTGGGTAAATGGGAAATTACCCCTCATTAACTTAAATATTTAATTCTAAAGCATGGGTTGACCTTTTTAGGGGTCACGTTAGGGGATAAGAGAGTGTTCTTTTATCCCATGTAAATAAGAACATTGGTTGTTGTTTATACCTAGTGAAATTAAAAAAAAACCTTGGGCATTTAATTGCTTGGGCCCCTTTGACCCTCTAAAATTAATTAAGGAATATTTAAACCTAGTGTTAATTTAATTATTTATTAAATTAACACCTAAGAGAAATTTAACTGTTTTGGATTAAACAATACTCATTAATTTTGTGATGTGGTTTTAATATATTTTATAACAGGAAAATTTTATTTATTAATTATAATTGACTTTGAATCTTTGCTGTGACAACTGTTGCTTGAAGCCTGGTAGTGGTGACGCTTTTCAAAAAAAAATTATTTCATAATTTTTCTAGCTAAACCTAGGTTATTCTTGGGTCTTGAGTGGTCGTTTTAGCGGGCGTTACACTTTTGTAGATTAAGACATTGGGCCTTGTGGATAGTCAAAGGCCACATCATTTTGATTAGTAGTTGTTTGTGATTGCCTCTAGAAATTGGAGGAACTGGAACATGGGATGAATTATGTGGATCCCAACATGGGCCAATGTATTTATCAAAGTTGAGGAAAACAAATAAAGGCAAGTTATCTGAGACTCCTAGTCTCCAAACTAAAATAGGTGTTGTAAAGTTGATCAGTAAAGGATCTGTCGTAGACTATGTCAACTATTTTCTATGTTGAACCATTTAGAAGCCCTACCTCAACCCACAGGTTAGTTGTAATCATAAAGCTTTGGTTTCTGCAAATAAGAACTTTGAATTGTACTTGTTCATCATCTGGTGATGGTAAATTTCCTCCTCTAGTAATTTTTGCAACACAAACAACTATTGGAACATTCAAAGATTTTAGCATATGTAGATTGTGGTGGTCAACCAAATCATTTTTAGAGAACAAGTGTGAGTAGTTTTGGAAAGATTAAATTTCTTGTTGTGTGAGACAAGAGTCTATCCTTGACATAAGGAGTTCCTAGTCATGCAGGGTAGGCATTCCATTTCAGACATTGAGGAGAAATGCATGAAGGGAAAGTTGATCATGGGAAGATCCTTGTTGTCAACAAATTATCTCCAAAGTTATTGAATTATTAAAACCCTTCCAAATGGTTACACCATACGAGTGACTTGCATAGAAAGGAGTTTCCATGACTGGAGGAAGTTACCCCAAGTCATCGACAAGAATAATTGACTTTTCACCAAATGACAAAGTCTTTGAATGCGACAAAGCCTCTCATAAGTGGAAGTCAATTTTTCTCAGTAACTTTGGTCCAATGAAAGTCATTTCATTGATAAGAATATACTGAACATGCTTGAGGGAGTCTTGAAAGGAGGATATAAACTGACCTTCTAATGGTTTGAGTTCCTTTACAGGTATGCGAAGGGTGACATGTATACTAGCAGAAGCAAAAATGTTGAATGCAACAATACTTGTAGGCGCAAGAAAAATCAAAGGTGATTTGTCCATATATGTTTCTTTAGTGAATGTTGAACTTACTGCATTAATGAAATATGACTTTACTATTCACGTAGTGCCCTGAGTTATTGATCTTAGAGGTGGGAGTTTTGACTTGTTTGAGAAGTGATGGAAAATGGTATCGAATTATATTTTTTGACTGGGTGATAACTTGTCAATAGTTGTTGTAGAGGATAAACGAAGATGATCCATACATGTAGTGTTTCTTTGCAATTCTATAAAAGAAGGGTTTGTTTCCTTCAAAGAATGAGGAACACCATGCGCATTCCATCTATGTTGAATATCAAAGTCACGATGCCCTAAGAAATGTAGGCTTTGAAGTCCAATTCTTTGCACAGGGTGTAGATGTGAAATAAACTTCCATTCATCTTGATGATGTTCATTATGGTTAGAGTGTTGCTCAAAATCTTTCTCTGAGTTGGACAATTCTCCAAAAATAGGAACCGAACAATGAATATGCCACCATTTGTAATTGTTCTTAAACAAACTCCACTTAAAGATATTATCTTCTGTAGTGGTGCCAATATATGTGGAAATGACATAGAATGGATTGTATAAAAGGACTTATGACCAACAAAATATCTCAAAGGAAGTTCAATCTGGCACTGGTTCTTGAGGGAATCTTGGTGTTGACAACAAAATTTTTTGGGAGGACAAATTGATGGATATCCATTGATGTATTTGGGACTATAGGTCCCTCTACTTGGGTGGTGTTGCTCTACTTATTATTCGTGCATGATATTGAAATCTATGGTGACCTGACAGACAATGATCCAACAGGGACACTCCATCGACCCTACGGAAAAAGCTTGTAATTAGTTGCAAGAGAGTAATTTTCTGAGGGAGCAGGAAAAAAGAGGAGGATTAATATTGTAGGTAGAAAATCAGATGCCTACAACCATTAATCAGAGTAATAGAGACAATAATTAGAGTAATAACGACAACTTCACAATTTGCAACAAGACAAGAAAAAATTTAGAACACAAAGTCTAAAAAATCTCCTTATACAAAAGGAAAACAAACTCGTTTCTTCATTGATGTTTTATCAAAATTATACATAGTGAGAATAAGAAGAACATAAAGAATGGGAAAAAAGAAATAGCTATCTATTTTGTTTCTTCACAAGTGATATTCCCTCATGAGAATACAAAATTGACAACCCTCCGGAACGAGGGTGCCATTGAAATTTATAGAACCTTGGAAGACTCTTCACCTACTCCCCACATGAATTCTCACATGTCTCACACAACTTGTGACTTTGCGTATTCCTAGGAATAGAATTAATTCCCCTTTTTATGAATGAAGGGTGACTTATTACATTAAAAATTAAAGTCTCTTTTAAATAAGTAAGACATAATGAAAAAGTGCAACCCCTAACGAAGAAACAAAACATGGAGAAGGAAGGGGGGAGAAAAGGGAGAGAGAGAAGAGAGAGAACTATGTCAATGAAGATGATGCCTCTATTGATTTCACATCGCTGTTGACCAATCTGATGAGATGCTTCAATGCAATGAACTTTGGATCTTTGAAATTTTTATACCATGAGGAACCTCCTTTAGATGATGCACAGACACGTTGACCTGAGTGTTTAGAAACACTATTGAATGATTATCTTGATGAACATAGGCATTGCTCACGGGGGTCCATTCAAAGAAGTTGAGGATGGAAACCAACCTTTGTGATGACCTTTTACATCATTGCTATGCTGATTTGAATGTTATGATAAAGCACACCCTGAACAGTTTGACAATGATGATAAAAACTCCTCACATATGATACACAAACAACCCGGTCCATAAAATGAGTGACGGAAAACACTGTTGAGATTTCTTGGGATGGATTCCAGATGACCTATGGGAAATGCTCGTCATGGTCCTTTGTGACACTGCCATGATCCACTGACAAAGATTACCCTTGGTATTATGCACCTACACATTCACACCGAGAATGTAAGAATGCTCATTCCATCACCATGAAGTTCCACCATTCCTTAGATCCTTTGATTACACATGTGAATGTGAAATGGAACAATCACTTAGAAAATGAAAACATGACAATTCAGTCACCTTGAATACACTCATGACTAAATTCAAGAATCAACTCGTGTGAGTCATGATCTAACCTTCACTCCTCTATATGAATTTATCGTTACCCTTCTCATCAGGGAATTTTTGGAGAGATGATCACCATCTAGTATCCTGATGTGAAGGCTAAAAATTTAAATCTCATGACTGATTATGACTCCTCTTTGCACCTAGAACAAGAGTTTACTAAATTTAGAAAATTGATCTTTTTCCCCTTTTTTGACATTTTCATCTTTGATAACCTTTCTCGTTCCTCTGGATGATCCTTGTGCACACTATCTTTGCCAAAACTGCTCTCTGCGAAGACTTACTAAAAATAGTAAGTACCCATGTAAGAGGCTTCCTATTTTTTAAAAATGGCTTTCTAGACCATCAATTTTGGTGAAATCACATTTTTAGATAAGGATTTTTTTGTCTTTGTTAAACCTTTGAAATTTCGGCTCAACCTGGTCTTTGGAACGGAAGATAAACTTTTAAAATTTGGTGCTAGGAAACTAGGGTTTGTTCGTTGCAAAAAAATCTCCAATTACATGTGAAATCCATCACCTGGGTTTTTCTTTGAAAATATGAAAGAAAGCAAAAAACTTCGTGTTGATCCATGCCTTTGTTATTTAGATATGGGTTTTTCTCGTTTTCATGTGCACACCTTCGTTGTAGAGAAAAATGGAGCCTAGAGCATGGATTTTTGAGTTTT
Organism: Taxus chinensis; assembly: GCA_019776745.2. Taxonomy (NCBI): domain Eukaryota; kingdom Viridiplantae; phylum Streptophyta; class Pinopsida; order Cupressales; family Taxaceae; genus Taxus; species Taxus chinensis. The sequence continues at coordinate 281,327,161 of CM034155.1, forward strand.
TCTCGGATAAAAATGGTGCTGAGATCATGGAGGGATGGTGGAGTGAATGCAAGGAAGAAAAATTGAGAGGAATGTGGAAAAATTTCGCCATAGTTCCACATGCAAATGAAGGAAAAAATTCACTAGAGTTGTAGTTAAAAGGAGGTAGCATTATCAGATTTTTCAAAGACCCCCAACTTATTTCCGATGGCCTCAAGGCTTGATCACACTTAACTAAATTAAATGTAAATAGATATAAAAACAATCATATTTAACTATATAAAATAATGCACTTAAAATATTAAAGAACTTACCAATATATTAAAAAAGTTAAATTATTAATAAACATTGACAAATAAGGTTATCTATGATAAAAAAAACTGATTCATGATTCCCCTGACATTTATAAAATATAAATTGAAAACACTCCTAGCAATCAAAGAGAATAAGACCCCAAAATATCTTCCCAAAAATTCAATTAAAACTGTGATTTTTTTTTTAATTTTGTGTGTTTTAACCAAAACATATTAATAATAAATCTAATATTAATAGAAATAAAATAAAATTCAAATACAAGCATTTAGGAAATTACATATGTTCTTAAAATCTTAATAATTCTACACCACTTTGCAAAGTCATTAAAGTGGAAGGAATTACTGATAATAACATCACAATTCATTAGAAATTTGTTAAAAGGATATAATGGAAAACAAATGAAATAAAGAAAACTTATAAAATTGTATGAAAGTTATATTAATTTATCTATAAAGCAACCAAAATTACTCAATAGTTTTAGAACACTTTAAGAAACCTAGAAATTAAAGAGTTTATTGGGGCATGGATTTATTTTTACATTTCAAATGATTATTTTGTAGAGGTATCATTCTTAAAGTTCTTATATTAGATTCGTGACATGAGTGGAATAGGTGTATCACAATGATATCTCTCTACATCTTTTACATAATGACTTATATATATTTAAAATATGTATGCTAGGTGATATTCTCTTTATTTTAAATCATTTTAAGAATTTAATCTTAGTCCAGTCATTCTTCTTCTATGTTTAAAAATAAATAAATTTTTGATATTAGGTACATCTATTTCAAGTTTAATAATTACATTTAGAAATATTTGATAAATATATTGTATATAAACTATATGTGTATCGGAATGATATCTTTCTACATCTTTTACATAATATCTTATATATATATTTATTATATATTATATATATATATATATATATATATATATATTTATTTAAAATATGCATGCTAGTTGCTATTCTCTTTATTTTTTATCATTTTAAGAATTTAATTACGCCGAAGGCGTTCCCCCTATGGGAAAGACCCCTACGGACGTTTTTGTGACTGAGTTAAATTTGACGGCCTTTTTGACGTTCGTTTTAGGTTTGACATTCATGCTAGGTATTTAAATTTGATGTTTTTACTTTCATAAAGCTGTTTTTCACTTTGAAAGGCGGCTTTTTTGTAGATTTCGAAAGACGAAGCGCAGAGAAAGTGGCGCATGTCGAAGAAATTGTCGAGCAAGGCGGAAATACAGGAGCACATTTCCGCGTACAGCCTGAAGCTCTCCCGCACTACGGGCTCCACCGCCATAGCTACCAGGTAGCTTCACATCGCCTCTCCCAAAGGTAGGCATGGAATTGCACAGTCCAGCAAGCGCTAAAGTTTGGGACCTCTGTCGATCAGGGTTTCGATGAATTTATCATCCCCCTCCACGCTCTGCAAACAATCAAACACTTTGTCAACTGCTTCGTCCGCAAACCATAAAAACTCCTCATAAAGTCAAAACAGACGTCGTCTTTGAGATCTTTGAACTCAAATTTCAGCAGGTCGGTGGCCCTGGCGTCGAGAATATCTTTACTCTATGTGGGTGGAGCAATGGTTATGTCTCTTTACAAGGGGCTATTAATCGAGCAGCTTTGGAGTAGAGGCTTGCATGTTGCTGGTAATGCTTTTAGCTTGGAGATCATTTTGTAATACAAGATTGGCAGATGGATTGTCTTTGCCTTTTTTGAAGTTGTGTGTGTTGGTCTACTTGGATTATTATGCAAGTGATCTAACTTATTAATCAACAAATTGCCTTGTTTTTTAACAATTTTCGAGGCATATGAAGCTCAGATCGTGGTTTCAAACTCTATTGATGGAAATACAGGTTTCAACATTTAAAAATACCCAGCTCAATTATCCCTCTCTGCTTTGCTTGCATCTGTGGGACACTGCAGTGTACTCTTGTTCCTTTGGTTGTTGGACTAGATTTGAGAACGTGGACTATAAGGTGGAACATTGAACTTATTTGTGTCATATATTCAGTGAGTATCTATACATTCACTTTTTTTTTGGCCTTTCATGTCATAGATATTCATCCTGACTAACCATTCTGATACCCTGATTATGTCTTCAAATCCAATTACACTTATATTGGGTTTATGAAAACTCTATTTTTCTTTTTCAAATCCTGTATTTTCTTGTAATTAAATATTGTGGAGAAGATTTGGTATCTGCAGGAGATTCCTGGCACAAAGGAGAGGCTAAAAATAATGAAAGAAAACCTGCTAGAAGAAGGCAACATTCATGACCACTAAAATAAATTTGTCAGTTTTGAGGTCGCATGATAACTGATTGACGAAATGCACTCAAATTTAAATGCAACTTCTGACTCTTGAGTTTCAAATTATTTATTGTTGGATCTTTGGAAGTCGTCATCTTTCAGTAATTCATGAGAACAACAAGTATTCTTATCTGTTTAGGATTTTGTATATATTGTTTATTTATGGAGGAGAGTATGAATGAAAGAAATTCTCTTTTTGAATTTTTTATGCAGCCACAATACTCTGGAGATGTGATTATAGAAAATGGGAAAGCTTGGCCTTACTTGAAGGTGCAGAGAAGAAAAATGCCATGTAAGAATCCATGCTTCTCCATGTCTTGTTGTCAGAAACATGTTGAATAGCCTTAAAATGTGTTCAACATTTCTTATGAACCTGGTGTATAGCTGTAAAATCTTTTAAGAATATATACATTAGTTTTTTTCTGTAAATTTTGCAGATGTTGGACCATGAAGACAATGCATTTCAGTGAATTTGAAGGGGTCAGTTTCTATCTCCCAGTGATTCTGGTTGGCAAATCTTAAAATAGGTCCTGGATAGAGGAGAACATTTGTCTCTTGTTAGAAAACAAAGTTGAAGATACCACTGGTAAATTTGAAAGAATGATCCTCAAGAGCTTGCACTAATCATTTCCTCTTTTTTATTTTTTGAACTCAAATTTATATCATTGATGGCAATTGCACATGTAAACTAAAGGAATGTAGGTAAATTACAATTTATGTCAAGTTGTGAAGGTCAATGTTTCTTCTCTCTCCTTTAGCTAACATGAATTTTTAATTTTCTACCATTGCATTAATGTATAGCCATCAGTTAGGGTGAAATCTGAAATAATGAAGTTGAATAATAGATGATACATATACGGAATACTTGATGTCCTATAATAAAGAAGCATTTACTCTTGAAGTAATACTACATACTCTTACCAGGTTATGCCTCAGGCCAGAAATATGTGATTGATTATATTGGGTCCAATAAAAACTCTATTTTTCTTTTTCAAATCCAAAGTATTTTCATTGTAAATTAAAGTGGATTGATGGTCATAAAGTGTTTGATGATATTTCTGAAAAAGGAGATTTCCTGGAAACAAAGGATTGCAGGCTACATTGTAAATGGACATGAAAGCAAAACTGCTAGACAGCATTTCAGGCAACATTCATGACCACTAAAATAAATTTGTCAAGCTTTTGCAGGTCGCATGATAACTGATCTGACGAAATGCACTCAAATTTAAATGCAACTTCTGACAACAATGAGTTGTAGCAGATTGACTTAATAGTTGTTGGATCTTTGGATCGCTTGATTCAATTGTGTAGGTATGGGTTTTCCATGGATTTTTCCTTTGTTTTTTTAATTTTATCCATAGATAATTCTGCGGGAAGAAATTCACGACCCTGCCCTTGAATTATCAGAAAATAGTGTTCGGAAATTACATCCAGACCCAAGAAAAAATCGAGATTCTACTCCTAGAATTGTCATCTTAATAAGCACATTGAAAGAAGACCACAACATACTCGTGATGCGTAATCAACACCAAAAATTTTGAAGCCTAGTCATGATACAAGAGATTAAAGTAAGGGGGTAAGTGCTGCGTAGGGGATTGTGGGGAGTCGGGACACACATTCAAGGCAAGGTGATGTATGATCAGTCTGAGTGATTTACATCTATAGGATCCTCCTAACATCCTCACAGCCCCCGGTTAGTACTTATAGATTATAATCCTGGATAGACGTGAGTTTCTATTTGTCTTCTGATGTGTGGGGTTTAACAAGATTTTCTAAGATACCACTGGTAAATCTTGATTCTTATGCCTCCTTCAAGTTGCTGAGCACTAATCATTTCCTCTTTTTTGTTTTTTGACAGTTCTCAAATTGATATCATTGGGATGGCACATTGCACATGGTAAACTTAAAGTCTTCTTTAGGTAGGTGACCCGCATTACATAGTTTACTTCCTTGGGTCCTTCTTATTGAAGGTCAATGTTGGTCTTCTCATCCTATCCTTTAGCGTCTTCATACATGAAGGTGGCTTTTAAGATGTTCTCTACTCAATTTGCAATTAATGCATGGGCTCGTGTTCCAGTTAGGGTGATTCTCTGTAAATCCTAATGAAGTTGGAGGATAATACCATGATACATATACGGAACCTACTTGATGTCCTAGCTAATAAAGATGCTATTTACTCTTGACCAGTAATACTACATACTCTATGACCAGGTTATGCCTCAGGCCAGAATGCACTCACTGTGCACTTAGCTTTCATTATCCAACAAAAAAGCTACCATAGACCATAAGATGACATTTAATATGTAAATCATGTCTTAGCTACTCTGTACAGTGGCCTTGTTACTTGTGTATTGTGCAATCATTAAATTTCAGTAGGTACAGCTACAGTATCTGTGAGTACATTCTATGTGCATATGACTTTTATGGACTCTGTGAATTCCCCTAGATTTTTTGGTAGTCCTAGAAGTCAGATGGTCACGACTGGATGCGTTTTATTTTCATTTACTGTTGCGGTAATTCATTATAATCTATGATACTTACATTCTTAAGATGTTTGAGTCTGAGTGAATCTTGTGTTGTGACAGACATTCAGGAAAAATTGTGGGTGGCAAGTACAATTGCAGTGCATACAAGTCAGGTTTAGCTTCAGTGCTGCCATCAAGCTGCAAGCTGGTTATACAGCAGGAGTTCATTGTAGCTTTATATGTAATTCTCTACTCTATCATGCTCGTACATATCCATGATGTTCAATGGCATGGATCTTGTCTAATAGTACACTAGAGATCCATCTGCATATTAAAGCTTGTGTTGTTAACACGATGTTTTTGTACATAACTAACTTAAAGGGCGCCCATATTGATAATTAGCTTAAAGTGTAGCTACATCTTTGGGTATATACATACATGTGTATACCATATACTTCATAAGTCACTTATGATATGGATATCATCCATTGACATCGAAGTTTGCTACTTTCAGCTGTCCAATAGTCAGCAATATCCAGGCCACAATGATGAGATTGACATGGAGTATCCTTGGGACTTCAGGCTCAGTTTGAAAACTCATACATGTTTTTACAGACCATACATCTACATCAGTCACTAAAGTGGAGATGGGCTATGGTTCTTACAGGCAGAGAGCTCAAGTTTCATCTTTGGTTTGATCCCACTGAAGATCATTTCACATGCTTACTTTGCATTCTCTGGTACAACCGACTTCTCATATGCATGTAAGTGCCCCATTTTGGTTAGTGATAAGATGCAGATAACTTCATTACCTTTGCTTAAACTAAAATTGCTCAACCTAGTTAGATTATTGTTCTTAACTTCCATATCATGTACGGAGTATGGCGATAAGAGAGTGTCTAACCATAAAGGTTTGGATTTGCACATGATCTACCTTATTTGTCTGGTCCTATTATTTGCTCGTTGTCGGGTATAAGGTATGAAAGCATAGCTTACCAAATATGAGAGATTTACCGTAGTTCTCAGTTTTTACAAACCACCTTATACAAAGTTCTGAACACCGATAGCTCTTTGTTTGGAAGAGTACCATGTTTAAGGTCCAGCCATATACGAACCCTCTGTACAAATTTTGCCACCTTGTATGTAAAACATTAAATGACCTTCAAAAATGTGGTTTCAAAACATTCGTTTCCACCTCCAAATGTTGGCTGTCAAGACTCCTCTTTACCTGTGGAGGTTTGACCAGCAATTCATTTGTGTATATTATGAATGATGGACATGTGAAGAGCACTAGTGGGACCTCTGCTTTTAGAATAGCATAAATATGAGGTGATTTCGGTGTCAAAATGCCCTTGCCTACTGAGGTCTCTACTGTAATGTCTTGAAGTTTGGACATAATAGATTACAACATTTGAAATTCACATTTGATTTGAAGGTGTAATCTCTCCAGCAATACTTGTGTGGTAACCATAGAAATTATGTTATTCTTTTGAATTCAGACAAGAGTGTATGCCTATGGTATGGTTATTAATAGTCACATGACAATTTTTTCATAATATTATGTTTATTCTTTTGAATTCAGACAACAGTGTATGCCTATGGTATGTTTATTAATAGTCATGTAACCAAGTTTTCATAATATTATTTACAACTATAGTTACAAACTACATTAAGCATTTGCATATTAATGGTTGCAATGTTTAGTTAATATGCAACAATCAAGCAAGAGTGGCCGAATATGTCAAATGTATGCCATCTGCCAATGAAAATTGACACAAACCCTGCAAATATATGGAAGTCTTCATGTATAAATGTTTATTTCAAAGTAACTACTATGAAAAACACTACCACTCATGATATAAGATTTTACGAATATATTTGTACAAATTTGTAACAAATTTGAAATGTAGAGATAGAACCTTTAAATTAAATAGTTCATCTATATTTCTACACTTATAAAATCAATCACATCCCTTACCAACATCAACTACAAAAGTAATAACTATCCCTCTAAAACAAATAACATATACAGTTTGGCATTCACATTGCATTGTACACATGCGATTGCTAGTCTTAGTCGAGTCATTCCTCTTATGTATTCTAAAAAATATAAATTTTTGATATTAAATACAATTATTTCAAATTTAATAATTACATTTAGAAATATTTGATAAATATATTGTATATAAACTATATGTGTATATAATAATTTAAATTGAAAATAGATGTATAATATTATGAATAAATAAAAATATATATTAAATACATCTTAATTAGTATAACGAAAATTTATAGATTTATAAATATCTTCTATTATAATGATATACAAGATACAAGGTCTTATCTATGTATAAGGTTTTATGATCCTTTCCAAATCTTCTATCCTTTTACTTTAAATATCTATATGAATTATTTCATAGATTTATCTAATTATTTTTATATAAGATAAATAAGTATTTATAATTAACTTATATTTAAAAAATATAAATATAAATTTCTAATTATAATACATTGTATTGTCAGATAGTCGACGCTATAGAGGCATCGCTCTGCGTCCACTGTAGAGGAAGCCTGCTAGCAATACTATTTTGTGCAGAGGCTCAATACTGAATGGAAACATGACTCACCATGGCTGAAGGCTCTGGATACTATTTTAGATAGAGCATGTAGCAGGTACAACTTTTACTTGACGGGTTGTTTCGCTAGGATAATGCCAAATATCGATCAAGGAGCTATACCAGGAAAATTTTGGGCAAGTCAACACGTTTTCCCTATCTGAGAAAATCTTCCTATTTTTCTTCTCCCTTGCAGAATACCATGATCATGTTGTCCAGGGTGGACCTTGGTTCTATGGGAAAATCACTCTCTCCATAGTTAGATGGAATCCAGGAGCCAAAATCCACACTCTGACGGTGTGTCCTGTTTGGGTAAGGCTCCCTGGGTTGGATGTATTAGCAAAAATAGATAAATCGGTGGGGGATCCAATCGCTCTTAATCCAACGACATCAGCCAGGTCAGATTCATCGCAGCAAGAATGTGTATTAATATCTCAATGGGTTCTTCACCTCCAAAGGCCATAAACTTGGAGTCCAGATATGTAGTATGGATGCAAAAACTCATTTATGCGGATTCACCTATGTTCTGCAGAAAGTGCAGGAAAGTCGGTCATGGATCGTATGGTTGCAAGGAAAATCAGAACACACCAACACAACAGACAAAGTGCGAACATGAGCTTGGTTTGGCACCTACGTACGAGAGGATGGAGTTCCATGTTGTCGTGGCTTCACAACATGCGAACATGGCCACTCAAATTGACTAGAATGCAAATGACAAGGAGCTGATCGTGGAACTGTTTTTAGATGGTTCGATGACTAAACAGAGTGCTGTGCTGGCCCCTTCACTCATAAATGATGACATGTAACACATGGAAGACCTCACAACAAACAATTATCAGATGGTGTCAGCAGTGGAGGTTATCCTGCCCAAGGTAAATTAAAAATCATTACAGGCTTCACATATTTTGATTGAACTGGTTTACAAGTTGGTAGATAACGCACGTGGAAAAGATTTGAATGTTCGTTGCCTAGGGTAGAATCCCATTAAAAAGTCCACCAAAAACCATAACTACCACGCTGTTTTGGTGGAGCAAAACATTAATGAAATGGTAGGAAAATCAGCTCGTGGAAAGGCATTTGATAAATTCAGAAATATTCTGATGGGACATGAGATCTTTGAACAACCACAATTTGATTTAGAAGGTGAATCAAAGGAAGCGGGTCCCTTTATGAAGCATGAAAACAAAAATGTAATCGTTCTGATTACGCCCAAAGCGTTCCCCCTATGAGAAAGGTCTTTGCGGATGTTTCTCCGACTGTACAAAATTTGACAACTGTTTTGGACATTTTTAAGGTGATTAAATTTGACGGTCGTTTGCCTGTATTTTCTGTTTTTAGTTGTTAAATGGAAACAATGGAAATTGCATGCCGAATAGCTTCGATTAGGAGGTATTTATACGGTTAGGGTTTTAAAATCTACAACTGCGAGGCCTTCAAGGAGAGCTTCCGCAGGGAGTTTAACAATGGTGGCGGCATAGGAATCTGAAGCTTGTTCGTCAAATCGAAACCACGTAGGTGATTGTGATGCCATGGGAGGCGAGCTGCTTTACAAAATCGAGCATAGGGATGGCGTGACCAAGTGCCGAAAATGGCACTGCAACAACGTGGGGTTTCTTAATACCATTCATCACTGTAAAATGGGGTTTCTGGATTGGTAGTTTGAGCTAAGCATCCAATGGAATACAATGATTCATTCATGGTTCTTTATATGGAGAATTGTTTTAACAACCACTATTTTTTTAAAGAAAAATGACATCTCTTTATGTAGTTTTCCTGAAGTCGATGAGCATAGCATATTGCTAACTTAGCCAGGTCGTGTCTTGTCTAAATCTCATTTGTGTACCTCCATAGTCCATGTAATGATGTACCAAATGCAGTCTCAGTATTTCTCAATACTAACGAGATTAATAACTACCAAGGAATGTTCTTGTTATCCCTACTAGATAATTCAAAATAATTAAAGTCAAGTGACAAATTCTATCTTTTGTGATTACCAAAAATTTCTATGAGAATTCTTTTGTTTGGTCCCATACCATACTTGTAAATTAATTTGTGCTCCCCATAGATAGTCTTTGGTGGACAACACTTTCTTGAAGCTTTGCCCCAAAATACATCTAAGATGATTTGTATGCTTGTCAAGGTTTTTGTTTACATTCTACAAGGTGGACTTCATTTTTAAAATTATGATAATGTCACTTGAGGAGAAAATCATTTCATCGGATTCTCTTGAACTAGGAAGTGAAACTTCAATGTAAACCATCATGTTGGTCTATTGAATATTCCGATGGCTTCAAGGATTGTTCTATTTTTGTGAATTGACATTGCTTTTGAAAATCATGTTGTATTTTAAGGCTTCTTCCAAATACCTCATTTATTTAAAATTCAATCTACTTCATCCAAACAAATATTGTTGTTAGTTGTTTATTTAGAGCATCTTTTAGCGGGACGTACAACAATGCTACTGAATCTCTTTAGTTTTTGGCCTAAAACCATTGCATTCTTATTCATTCCTTTACCCAACCCATCTTTTGGGTTTGTGTTCTCCTTAAATGATTTGTTTGCATGATCCCAGGTCATGTTGACATGGAAAATCATAAGTGTAAGTCTAGTATTAATCTTGTGATGAACTTCCACTTGGTCGAAAGATTGAACTTGAATATAACAAAACAAGGTATAGTAGATATATCTGGTATGTTTTCGTACTTGGTTTAAAGTATTTTTTATCTTGACCCATATTTAAGTGTTTACCTCCATATTTTATGAAACTCTAACTAGGTTTAAATTATCCCCATTGTAGAGTGTGCAAAATGTCAATATTTATCTTTGGTATCAATTCTCTGCACATCATTCAGTAGATTCTTTGGGGGGAAAACAAATTTTATATTGTAGAAAAAAATTATAAGTAATCTACAATTGTGGTTGTGATGGCAGCTTTTAAGTTTTATTTCCATTATTGATGCACACATGATCTCAATAATTTACACTTCTTTAGGTGGATGTGCTTCTATTAGTATTCACATAAATATTGAAAGAAAAAAAATTGTTATGAACTTCAAGGTACAAATATGTTTTTTTTTTTTTTTTTTTTTTTAATGAGTAGTACACACTCATTAAGCACTAGATTATATATATTGTCAGCATCTCTGCTCATGCTTCAAAGGAAGTATATAGGAGATTTACAATTACGAGTAATCATACAACTAAATTAGTGATCTTCTTCAACCTTGTATTTTTAGGTATGCATGTATTAAAACTAAACTAAAAAACCAAGAAACGGGGATGAAAGAGCTCAGCTTCGTTTCTCAATTATGTTTCCATTGATTTTTATGTGATTTCAAGTTTTAAAGCATGTCCTAAATATTATATATGTGGAGCTGCACTTCCCTTGCATGTGGGAACTTTTTTGGCAAGTCCTGTATTACAAAATGGATAAAAGAAATCTATATTTCTTCTTCTATGGTAAAACCATTTGAAGCTATGTTCATATGGGTATTATCTCATTGTATCTATTGACATCATGTATAGTTTCTGATTTTAGAATTTATGTATTTTATTTCTGCTATTGAATAGGTAATAGGATGTCATTTATTGCCATTAAATTAATGCTTTCATATTCTTGAAAAATCCATAATGTCCACAGTGCTTAGAAAGTGCATCACTGAGAGACATAAGAATTCACTATTTGTAGCAAATATTTGTTGTTGATGAGAAGATTCAACAGGTAGATTACTCTTCTCGTTAAGTCTTAGCAAAACAATATTATGTGTTTTTTTGCTTGTTTGTTGGTTTTTTATTTGATTCTAACCATAGGATGAGATTCTATTTGAAACATGTTTAACCAATAAATGATACAAAAGCATCAATGTTCTTATTATGTTTTAGATTATTCTACACAAATAGCACATGGATCTTATTGAAAAGTACACTCTGTGTTGACACGTTTGATGGGAAACACATATTCATAAAAATGTATTAGGAGCAAACGGATTTTATGTAGATGCAACAAAAACAACCTTTCTTTCACCGAAGCATAATGTTTGATAATTTATAATTAGAGTTTTGACATAGTGTTATCTAAATATCTTGAATATTGTGAGATTTCATGAGATTTTTTTGGATGTGAATGCTAAAACATGTACTCATATGTGACATTGACTACACACATAAATATAACAATCATCGAGAATATATGTCCAAAGCATGTGGGTATACCTGACAGGTACAAATCATTGTGTAGAATCGTGGCGTATGAAGGATAAGCTTGAAACTAATTTTTTTAGTGCATTCTCCTTATTTAAATATTTGATTTTTTGTCTTTAATATTTGTGTTGTGACACATTTAACGTACAAAACATAAATGCTCTCCTAATCCTTTCTCGAGTTTGACAAAAATATCTTAAACTTAACGAAAACAATGAATATGTTGAGGCATGTGTTACAAGTTTGTTAGTCTTTAAGCATTCTCTAATTATCAAAAACCTAAACAATAAAGAGTATATCAAAAATAATAAAGTGCATAGTTGAAAACAATTCCATCGACATATAAAAACCTAATTTGTGCACAAAACATGGCATGCAAGAAATATTACTCTCAAATAATAATGAATGTTTCAAGTTTATTATTTGATCTCTCTAAAATGTATCATGCACTTTATTGTATTGTAGTGCCAAGATAACTACAATGATTTTATATTTACAAACAAATTAATTTAAATTAGGACCCTCTTAGCACCTACTCAACATACAAAAAATGAAAACTGAAAAAGATATAATGTAAGAAACAAGTGCACCCTATACATTTATTATTCCATAATGTAGGTAGGGTTCAGACTTGGAGAAAGTATAGCAAGGGGTGTTGGCATGATTCTTTGCAAACTCTCATATTCTTCCGGAAACCCACTTGAATGTAGTTGATGGCACATCAGGTTTTGATTATATCAAATTTACAAAGTAGGTTTTGAAAACAATTATATTACTTATATATATACACTTTAGATTGATATGCCACAAATATGTTATGATGCAGGTCCTCTGTTGCTTACATTAGTCCTACAAGAACTGTATTGGATATAAAGCCAACTCCTTTCATGACAACCTTCCTTCTACAGGACCAAATTATCTTTCTCGAGACATATTGAAGGTATAGTCCGATCCTAAAAATTGTGGTGTTCTCAACATTCTTTTATCTTGCAATTCTCTACCTATTTTGCAAAAAAAATTATTTGGGTAGTGTGTACGATGCAGCCCGATATTACTACTCCAGGGTTGAACATACTTGCAACATATTCTACCCTCCAAATTTTCACAAGCTATGTAATTGAAAAATCAACATATAAGATTTGCAAATGCATATGTACGAATTTGTAACAAATTTGAAATGTAGAGATAAAACCTTTAAATGTAATGTTTCATCTATATTTCTACACTTACAAAATCAATCACACCCCTTATCAACATCAATTATAAAAGTAATAAATATCCCTCTAAAACAAATAACATATACCATTCGGCGTTCACATTGCATTGTACACATGCGATTGCTAGCTACTAAATCCTTGGGAAAGGTAGACATTATAACATCAAAAGAGGGAGTTGATGAATGGACAAGAGTTAAAAGGAAAATACCTTGTGTCGTCCACCCCCACTATATTAGGAATCGCTCTCCGAGTATGAAATTATAGAGGTTTTAATTTAGGTTTCTTGTTGATTTAGTCCAAGTTTTATATTGGTTCTTTCCTGGTTTTAGACCGCTCCTAGACTGGTCATTCCAATTGTTTTAGATTCTCGTTTCTTGAAAGGCTAATGGTTTTATCTGGATGTTAGATCCATTCCCTAATTATTAAAAATACATTGTATTTATTTAAATAAGAATAGTAAATTTTCTATCATAAAAATATAAAAAAATTATTATTAAATTTAGAGACCCATAAAAAGGAAATAAAAATAAAATATGAGATAAAATTAAATTAATAATTTTGGAAAAAATTTAAATAATAAATCTTATATATTTGTTTAAAAGTGAGAAGGTGTCCTATTTAAGTAACATGGTCAAATTAAATTAATTATTCATAAAAATTCTAAAATAATTATTGAAAAGAGAAAAATAATTTATTTATTTTGATTTTCAAATGTCACCTTCACTAATATAAATGTATAACTTTTAAAAACTAAATATATAAAATTAAATTAACTATAAATATGAAAGGAGTTATTGATAATAACATCATAATTCATAAGAACTTTGTTAAAAGAATATACTCGAAATTAACACGATAAAACAAACTCAAAATTTCATGAACTATATTAATTTATCTATAGAGCAACCAAAATTATAGTATTTTTTCTAATCTATAAGCTATCAAAAAATGATATCCTAATTTAATTAACTTTTTAATTTCGTTTAAAGCTTCCAAAACCTAACTTTATCCATTAGTGATTTGGAAATAGTATCCCTCCTTAAAATCCCAATAATTCTAGAGTTCACTTTATAAAAGTTAGAAATTAAAGAAAGTTTATTGGGACATGGATTTACTTTTACATGTCAAATGATTATTTTAATTATCGTCTCATATGCATAAAAAGTGATAGAGTTTATGTGAAAACTCTATAAAAATGAATTAAGTTATAATTACATAGAATTGTATAGATGAATAAAATTTCTAAAAGAAAATCTAAAACAAAGAGGAGTGAAAATCAATAGAGAACATTAAAAGAAAAACCTAGCATACCAATATTAAATAAATCTAAGTAAAATATGTGGGGAGGTATCATTTTCAAGATTCTTATATTTGATTCGTGATATGAGTAGAATAGTCTTATCGGGAATGACACTTCTCAACATATTTTACATAATATATATTTTTGAATATTTTCAATGCGAAGAAGTATTTAAAAACCCTAATGTTTCTTCCTCGAAACTCTAATGTGAAATCCCCTGTGGGTAACTCTAACAGTGAACCCCGTGGGCGATGATGGGGAAATCTTAGTGCAAAATGTTGTTGCAGGTAGTAGAGACTGGGCTGGATCGTAAGGTAGTGGAAGAGATGGTCTATGGGCTCGGGTGGCGGCTCCCCTGTCTCTGGTTCCATTTCTTTATGTGCTCAAATTGGTTCTCCATTTACTGCAGCGAGCCCGGAATCAACCCCAAAACCCTGTGTTAGCTATGGGTAGCTCATCTCTAAGCATGGGTATGCTCTGGTTGACATTTATGGTATTAAGACCATGGTTTGCATGGACGGTCTGCTCAATGGCTGTGTGGATGCGTTCGGTAGTGTGACCGCGGAATCTACCAACATGCTTTATGTGGATGGCAGTGGTTATTTGTAGTCTCCGCCCTGTGGTGAGTTTTCAAATCTTAGAAAGTTAGTCGTTTCCTCTGTAGTGAATGATGAACCTTCCTCTGACCCTTTGCAACAAGGTGGCATTGTGGACCCTATTGTGGATCCTGAACTTGTGATTGACAACATGCTCAGTCCCTATATTAGGCCTTCTGCTCCTCTTCTGCAATGTTCCAATGCTGCTGTGACAATGACTTCTAAGAAAAATTTACTAAAAAAGGTCTGATTTTCAGATTTAATGGACTATGGCTAGGGCTTCCTAAGGTACACTCTTGGATATTATAGTGCCCACTTCCCTTTGACAACTTTTTGATACTAATCATGATACTGTTGATTATATTATGGACTTGATTATGGACCTTATTATAGTATGATGATAGATGTTAGATCATAGATTATTGTTAACTTGATTCAGTTATGATGCATGATGATTATTAGAGGCATTTTGGATATTGATGATGATATACAATTTGACATGGTTATATTATGGATGTTGTTCGGACATGTGATATTTGGATATTGTGAGTAGACCTAGAAATAGAAATTAATTGATGATGATATAGTTGTTGATAAAACAGTAAATGATATTGTTAGATTGCTTTGATGTTGTTGTGATTCATATATCTAAATGATTTTGGGGGTTATATTTATATTATTTTGGATGTTCTGATATGGCCACGAGGCCGAAGGAGGTATTTGTGTTTTGCAGGTTAAAATATCACAACAAACATTGGGGGATTGGAGACCAACCACATTGGAATTCTAGATGAATTCAACAAGGTCACCATGGCAACTAGTATTTGTTTGTGCATGTTTATGTGTGTTAGGGATTCCCATGGGGGGGATCACCTTTAAATGTGACCAAGGGGTTTTATGTATTTCTTTTATTTGTTGGTCCCTTTGTTTATGTTTGCATGTGTTTATTTTGTGGTGCCTTTGCCCCTTTCATTATTCATTAAATGGTGTGTAATTTTGTGAGTAAGCATGTTGTTAAGTTAAATAATTAAAATATGTCATAAGAAAGTAATTAATAGAGTTGTTGGCCTTGAATTAAAGTGTTGTAAGAGATGTGTAAGTGATGTGTAAGTTAACTTTTGAGTGTGAAACACTCCACCTTCTTGGAAATTCAAAATTGTCCTTAGAGGCTGATTTTGGAGGCTTGTGGGACAAGTTAAACTTGTCCCATACCTCTTAAATTTAATTACCAACCATACCTACAGTTAGAGAGTTGAGATTAGACTTTTATAATACTTTTTGAGAAGACAAATTGTAGGTTTTAATTGCACTTTTCTTCCATGATTTAATTTTAGTCCTTTGGGGTGTGGGTTGGATTTGAGTGTGTAAGTAAAATGTCATATTATTCACCCACCTATTTATTATGGATTGGAGAATGAAGTTGACTTTTGGGGTTGGGGTTGAAGACGTGGCATCCTTCATAGATCCACCTCATCCTCTTCCCTTCCCTCTTCTATAAAATTCGAATTCCTTACCTTGTTTTGGGGTTGCTTAACTTGGGAGACTTCATTCTTGGGGGAATTCCTTGCTGTTTTGGGGAGCTCTTGCTTTTGAAGAAGCTTGAAGATTGTTGCATGCTTGCTGTTTGGTGGATTTTTGGATTGTTTTCTTGGAAACAACTGTTGTTTGGAACTTGGGAAACTCCATCATGGAGAGGTAAGAGCTTAGCTCTTGAAATGCTCTTCTTTTATGAATGTAAATGTTAATGTGTGAATGTTTTGGCATGTTTGTGGGATGTTGGGTAGATGGCCTAGGAATGGTGTAGGAGAAGACTATGGGGTTGATATTGTGGGAGGTACAAGTGTGTTTTAGGGAGGTATAAGGATGGAGGGAGTTGGGATTTGGGTTCTACCTTACAAAGAAATAGCTTGCATTTCTTTACTTATTATGGGGTGCCATAAGAGGTTGGGGAGGCATAAGGAAATGTGAGGAATAAGGGGTACTTTGGGGATGCATAAGGAATGTCAGGGATGTGATATACTATATTTTGGTGGTTTGTAATTCAGGTGGTGATACCCATTTCCCCTTTTGGGAGGCATAAGAAGCATCCCCCATAGTTTCTTGCTCCTTTGGCTTGCTTGATGAAGCCTCAATAATGTTTGTTATGCTTTAATGTAGTTGTAAACTACATTCTATTTTGGACTGTTTTTTTATTGTGAAAGTGTTGCTTGTGTGTTTGTGGAAGCCTGTTGTTGCCATGAGTTGGATCACATCTTTTATTGCATTATGGTTGGGGCTCGAGGGCCAATGAAGAAGGATGGATTCTCCTCTTAATTGGATGTCTTGGTTGGTTGGACAGTGTTGCCTTTCCCCTACTCTTGTTGTGATCACAATTTGGAAGAATGAAAAATCTGCATGTTGTTGTTCTGGAGCTGAGAAAAATTTAGTTTGACAGTCCCTTGTTGAGATAAATCTTATTGTAGCCCTTTCCCACTTTGAAGTGGATGATGTGTATATTAATTGTAATGGAAAGATACCTTGTATTGACAATGAAAGTTGAAATATGAAAAGTAAAAGAGTTATAATTTGTTTTCTATTGTTTGGAAAGAACATGAAAGAATGATACATATTTTGTATTCTGTATTTTGAAATCAAATGGAAAGGAAGTTGCAAGAGTTTCATTTGAATTAATGGAAGTGTTTTGTCTTGTTCATATGATATTATTTCCATTGGAAATCTGTGTTTAACATGCACTATGAAATCCCTGTTTGGAAAGTGGAAAAGTGAAACACGTGAGGAGAAAATGTATTATTCTGCCTTGTTTATAATATGTGATTTTGGAAAGAATAGAAACTGCATTCTTGTTTTAATATTTGATTGAAAGAAATAAAAATATTTATGACTAGCATGGAATGAATTTAATGTTTTATTTCATGGCAAAAGAGATAGTTAATTTCTGTTATGTAAATGTATACACTTCTTTCAATTTACTGTATACTTTGTAAAATTTCTTTATCAAATGTTCAAATAACCTTGAAAATAGATAAGAGGAAAATGAAATAATCAATTGGACTTAATGAGGTCAAAATGATCTGAAACCAAGCTAAAATCACTTAAGGAATTTCTTAGAAAACTTAGCAAAATCGGGCTCAAACCGTGTTACAGTCGTTTTGCTGCCAAGAAATGTAATTGTTCAAACTACAAATCAATTAGGAAAATTGAATCTTGAAATATTTCTTAAATCCACCTAAGAATAATTCTCCATGTCCATTTGACATGTTGAGAGAGGAAAAAGATCAAATTGAACAATTCTCACAAGTTAAAATTTACCAGTTTGCACTGTAAAAGCCTGCAGATCATTTTTATGAAATTGACCCCTTAAAATTTATCAAAACTAAAAATTAATGAATCTTATGCAAAGAGGACATCGAGATATTTCCAGAAAGTCCTCGTTTTCCCAAAACCGAGCTCTCTATCAAAATTTATGGCCTTCTGAAGTTTTTCTTCACTTGACATCAAAAAAATTTTGGGAAAAATTTCCTTAGCGGGCCCGCGGGCTCGAATTTTTCCCTTAGAGCTTTGGAAAAAATTTCTAAATTTTCCCCACTAGCCTGCTAGCCCGTAGCCAATTAGAGGCTGCCACATGGCACCACGAGGTGTCAGCGGAGGGGCAGATCCCTTTTTAACTTAGCGCTTCCGAAAAATTTTGGGAAAATTTTCCAAATTTTCCTTGCCACCCTGCTAGCCCGTAGCCAATCAAGATCTGCCATGTGGCATCGTGAGGCAACAATGGAGGAGTGGGTCCCTTTTTGCCTTTTTACGTTTCGAAAAATTTTGGGGAAAATTTTCTAAATTTTCCCCGCCGCCCTACCGGCCGCAGTCAATCAGGAGCTATCACGTGGCATCACGAGGTGCCGGCGGAGGCGCGGGTGAATGTTACCCTCTTTTCCCTTTGGGGCGTTAAACAAATTTTCTCCCCGCTGCTTTGCTTTCCTCGCATTGGCTTAAGAGACACTATGTATTCCTCGCGGATTCATGGGAGCGCGGGTGCAAAGGTGACTTTCCGCCCCTTGGGGAAATTTTCCTCCCTGCGGCCCGCCGACCCGCCCTTGGGGATAAATTTCTCCCTTGGGTTCGCAAGCCCGTTCTTGAGGAAAATTTTCACCCCAAGACCCATCGTCCCATAACTTGAAAAACATGAGGAGTTAGGAGGACTTCTTTATATCACTAGAAAGGTGAGGAAATTTCCTATCCAATGGGAAGGATTTAGGGAGTTTTTTAGTGCATTAGTTTTGAGAAAAATCAGGTTGAATCTTTATAGCCTTTTAGAGTGTGGGTATGGTGAGGAATTACCCTCTGAACCTAATTGAACTTTCTAACCCTAAATTTTGGGACCTTTTGACCTCTAATAATTGTTAATAAGAGAAAAGTATATTCTAGTGGATTAGAATTGTTCTGGAACTTGTTAGTGACCACTTTTGCCTTGTAACCTGGTTGTAGGCTCTTTTAAACAAAACAAATTATTCCATAATTTTTTCTATCTAATCCTAGGTTGTTCTTGGGTCTCAAGTGGGTTGTTTTAACGGGCATTACAAATATCTTCTAAATGATGACACATCATGTTAGGTATTGACCATTTTGGTCAATCATCGAAGGGGTTACTAGAAACTTTCATTTTCTCAGTTTCAGGAAGGTCAAGGGATAACATTTAGAAAACCAATTGTTCAAAGTTCTTTCCTAGGATGTAATCTCGGCATATGTAGCCTCTCCATGATGCTATCTTCAGCAAAATAGTGTAGCATCCTGAAAGACCACCACAAAGCTTTGGTGAAGATTGGAAAATTTGTAGGTACCAAGAATTGCATTTTGAAACAATAGTTTTATATGTTGACTTACAAAATGGAAGGTTTATGTTTACGTCATCAGGTTTCTTGTGTTCATGGAAATCATATCAAGTACATGTTCATTTAATTCAGATTATTTCTTTATGCTTAAATGAGATTATATTATGTGTTGAGTTGTTTACGTTCATTCCACATTTACAAATTACAGAAAAGAAATGCAAAAGGAAATAGACAACTCAATTACATTAATAATTTCATTTATTGATAAAGAAAGAATGCGATCCCACACAAGCCGTGGGAAGTAACTTATGAGTATGTACATAAAACTATAAATAAATAGGAAGGGAGGAAACCCATCATTGTTTGAATGAAGTGGATTTACCTTCAACTCTGTGGCTTGCAACTACTTCTTCCTCATCCTATTTTTCTAGAGTTGCAATGCCTGCGAACAAAGAACAATTGTTATTAGAGCTCTTGGTTTTATCACTGCTTATGCACTGATAGCTTCAGGAATAAGAATTTCTTTCATAAGTACAAATAAGGATGCATATTGGATAATCAAAAACTTAATAGCAGAGATCAAATTATCATCATTCAAAAGCATATCATCAAAAGAACTTACTAAGGAATAAAGAGAAAGGGAGGCTTAAAGCCTCCATCATGTTTTCTATCTATTTTCTGAATGTGCAGGTATAAGAAATGAAAATCACACTTTAAATCACATTAAAATGTGCAGCCATGAAGAAATTTAAGCTACAAAAGATGAAATCAATGAGAGGAAGAAAACATATTTTAGAGTACAAGATCTAACAACCAGACAAAGTGCAAATTTCTATTTATAAGCTTCATCAAGTTCAATTTCATTTCATGTCAAATACAGAATGGTAATACAATACAAAATCTGTCTCAGCATGTTTCAAAAAATCAATGCATCTACAAAACAAATTTCTAGTTTGCAAGTTTCAAAAGCACAAATTCATTTCAGGGAAGGTATCATATCTTGCACAAAGAAAGGAACAGTGCAAGAGTAAAGCTTTAGTCATCCTATGAGAAATGCACTTCCAATCATCAAGATGAAATAATTTTAGAGCACACATTGTATTTCTTGTCAATTATTCAAGAAAGAGTGGTTTAAAAGTCCAAAGTTTAGAATGCATGGAAGAAGATACAAAATCAGGTCTGTAAATGAAGGCAACCTCTTAAATTGGGCCCTTTTGTAGAAATACATATTTTACATCTGAAAAAGTGGTTGTGACATATTCAATGAATGAGTACATTTTTACCATATTTTACAATGATCACAATGTATCCGAATGGGGTATCTATTTAGGGGATATAACATGATACAAGTAAAAGAAAAATAACTTTACAACTATCATATGCAGAGTTCCATAATTTGTAATGTATTTTGAAGATAAACGAAGTTGAATAGGGAGCTCTAGGTATGAAAAATAAGAAGATAAGTGGAACTATATAGTTTGCAAAGGATTTGCAAAGACAAAGTTGGGTATGTTATCCCCAAAATAAATACCAATGCTATAGAAGTGTCAAAAGAGGGCATTTCTCTTACATTTTTAGATCTTACAAAACATTAAAGGGCGTAGACTACATAAAACTCAAAAATCCACCAAACCAAAATACATAATGTTAATCATGATAACTTTTTTGAAAAATCATATTATTCAGATCAAATGGAGTAAGGGATACTATCTTTCCAGGTGGCAATGGAGGTGAGATGGCATCATCCTCACAAAAACAAACGTGTGTTTTTGAAGATATATACTGATAAATTTATCATTAAGCTTTCTATGCAAGTCACATCTCCATAGACCCATGCCATAGGCCAAAAATGACAAGTTACAACCACGAGATAAAATATAGAAGTATATAAGGAAATTATAAATCTACATAATGAAACAAACATTATTCTATATAATTTTTCAGAGGAGGTCTTAAGTACACATTTATTAAGAATTTGTTTTATAGTAGTAAAAATTCTTGGAAATGGATAATGAGTTAGAAATCAGAGAATACAACAATGAAAACAGTTTCCAACTCCAAATAAATATTCCCAACTCAAAGTAGAATACAATGGAAAAACAACTGGAAAAGCATATGGTGAGCCCAAATCAAGTCGTTCACATAAAATATAGGATAAAATGAGAGGGCTCAAACCCTTATGAATACCAGTCATAAAGGGCTCTAACGCAGAAAGGTAAAAAAAGAGGTCTTAACCCTTAGAAAGTGGTCAACACTGGAAAAGAAAAACAACGCAGCTCCAACAATCATTTATGGTGGCAAACAATTAAAACTCAACTGCAACTTTTAAGGCTTCAAAAACGACCAGTAATGAAAGGAAAACATAACTCAGAGGCTAAAATAAAACCCCAGGGCCATATTAGAATCAAATCAAAGGTATAATATAACTCACAGTAAACAAATGAAAACTAGTTTCCATAGAGACATGACGAGTTGCATACAATGAAATGTTCTCAATAATACATACAACAGTAAAGAAAATTTCTCTCAATGGCTGCCAAATCAAAGGAAAAATTTGACAGAGTCTCCATAATGGCCGAACCCCCAGAAGCCATCAGGTGAACAAAAGCGAATGATGAATTTTTAGGGTTTAAACCCTATTTTACTCAATCACATCAGTTGGAATTAACCATGGTTATTTTTAACTATAGTTGGTGTTTTACTTTCCCATGAAGATAAGGTTGAGTGGTATTTTAGAGTTATCATATGGGGAAGTAAAGGTCAATGCATGGTTACCCAATCAAAGAAAGTATTATTATTTGCATGCTGACCAAATAGGGAGGTTCATAATTAAACCTTAGCCAAAGTCAATTTATCTATGATTATTCATAGTGCATGTTCCTTCGATGGGAAATAATAAAATATTATTATCATGCAATGATATACTAGTAAGGGATAAGACAAAAACATATCAATGAAAAACCTTGCATGTCAAGTAAGAAAAATCATGCATGCACTAGAGAACAAAAATCACTTTTTGGCTAAGGATACAAGGACTGCTACCTTATTTTTTCCAAAGTCACCTTAATCTTCACAAAATCCCGTACACACACGTTGAGCCTTGCTAAGAATAAGTTGACTAGTCAACAGTTGTGTGACTGTGGTGAAGAGTGCACTTGGCAGGCTATCTTTAGCCCATTTTTGCATTAAAAAATTTTATTTTGGGAAGGATGGAGGTGCATGAGGGAGAGTTTATTTTTATGTATGAAGGGACTATTATTTGGAAGTGCTATTTTGGGAGCTAAGTGAGAATTATCTTGTTATATGTACATGGATTTTACAAGCATGTAGGGGGCGATTATTTTTTAGTAAACTTATGTGGCATAAATTTTGTACTGTGCACCTTCGATTAATAAAGATCAAGTTTCCTCAATATTCAAACTTTGTTTGCAGTGTTTTACAGAAGTTGTTTTATGCATTCAATTAAATGAATAGGTGACTTTGCATACTATCAACTTCTAGAAACCTCCATTAAGTTGTTTAATAAGTTTTCCAAGTCTTTCAAGTGTGTTCAAACACCTTATTGAGTGCAGAATCTATCAAATGATTAATTGAAGTGAATAATTAGTTTTTCATCAATCTTTAACTGTGTTTTATGTAAGATTAAGTCTCAAAGTTTCTAGTGCATCCCCCTTTTTAATTTTTTAGTTATTTAAAAATTTTCCCTAACCCAGTCATTTTCAATTATTTTTACATGATCCATCAAGGGAACTAACCCTCTTTGAAGGTTCTCCTCAGTTCAAGGAACCCACAACTCAAAGGAGATCCTATTGTTGCAGAGGAAGTCAGAGTCAGATAGCCCATCCAACACAAAGGTGTACTTCAGACCAAATAACAATTGTTAAGCACGCTCGGTGGGAGAATGGACCAAATTTTAAAGTTGTTTATAGTATGAAGTTAAAAATGATGATTTCACATGGCTATTCCATTGGATTTAATTAATCAAGAGAAGAAGTCAGAGCTGTTATTGGCAAGAGGAATTAGAACTCAACATGACATAAATGAGGACTTATGATTTGTAATTAGCTAAGAGCCGCCCATCCAATTTTAACTACTTTTTGCCATCACTATTTTTTACGAGGATTCTGACAAATCTGCACTTTTATAACAAAGATTAGCTATTGCTAGAAGGGTATAATCACAAATTTCACTATGTTTCATGCCTAAGGTGAGAAAAATATTAGAAATAAGAGGTATTCCCCATGATTCTATTCAATTACCTATTGATTAAGCTAGGAGAAGAAGAGTTGGAAATACCACACATTACAACAGGCCCAATATTGCCAATCCTTCTCCCCTAAACCTTAATCTTGTCAGTTAGATCCGTATATTTCTAATGACTTCCCCAACTTAAATTGAGCCTTTTGTTCCCTTTACTAATGACAGTCCCTTACAATTTTTTTTCTATCATGACATACCTACTGCCGCCTTAAAAGGTCTTCCATATTTCACAGGTGAAAACCAAGTTACCTATACCAAACACATTAGAGATGTTGTAGCCCTTTGTTCTATACATAATATCACTCATGAAGATGTTGCTTTATGGCTATTAGATATTTATTTTAAATGCCAAGCCCTTAAATGGTATTGGATCCTGATCTTAGGATAAATCACAACTTCGGATGTGTTAGGTTCAGCCTTATGCAAGAAATTTGAAGATAAATATGATCATTTAACTTTTGTTGAGAAAATTTCTACCATCAAACATTCACCCCAAGAGTTCATGACCAATTATAATTTGAGATTCACTAGGACTTGGGATAAGATTCCACTAGTAGTTAATCCTACACCTGAGCATGATTTTTTGTATTATTTAAGTGCACTTAATAGTGACATTTCTACCATGATTAAGTCTATGGGTGGTAATACTCTTCCCGCAACCTTTGATATTGCAATAAGAGAAGAAAACAACCTTATACAAGCTGGAAAATCAGCTCCTAGACCCTCTGTGCCCATTTATGCTGAGCTGGCTCCTATTCCACTATTTGAGAAGCCACCATTACCTCCTACAATTCAGTCTAGTGACATAGATGACTTAAAAGGATCTATTAAAATCTTATCAAATGAGGTAGTGTAGCTGAAAAGAAATCAGGATCAAGCAAACAGGTCATATCAACCACATTTTCCAAATTATAATAACTATGGGCCTCCTGCTCAAGGTTATAGACCATACAAAGCACAACTAACCATTACACCAGCTAAACCGCTTGCAAAATTTGATCCTAATGCCCTTATAACTTCAAGAGATTTGGTTCCCGTGTAAACAAACATGGTTCAAGATCCTAACATGCAACTTAACAATCCAAACACAACCTTAGAGATGGTACCTCAAGGGTTTTCTATGCCATAGACGAATCACAAGGAATAATTCCATTATTTACAATAAGTGTATTACTTGTAGCATAAGGAGACCCAAATTTTGCACAAGAACAATAGGGGTAGCCAGATGCAACAATGGTAAACTTTGAAACAAATGATCATGTGGCTATAAATCATGAAATTGGAGCCAAAGAAAAGAATGAATTTGTTGCAGCTGTTACAATGTCAAGGAAAAGGGAAATTGAAGAAAATTCAGGTGATCAAACTACTATACCAGCTCATGAAAATTATAATATTATTGTTGGTAAGAGTTCTACTTCACCTAGTACTTGGGAACAATACGTTGTTTTGAAAAATCATATTAAGGTATGAGTTGTTCCATTCAATATTGTTGATCAGATGAAGAAATCTAAGGTCACTATGAGAATGTGGGACACATTTTCTATTTCGGGACAAAAGGACTTGCTGGTCCAAGAGCTTATAGGTCTAATATCAACATCAACACAAGCTGACCATGCAGAAAACACAACCAATATGGTGATGGCAATTACAGAATAGAGAACTAAAGGTAAAAAACAACAAGCACCTAATGTAAAGGAAGTTGTTAAAGAGGTAAAAGTGGTTAAACCACCTCCTTTCTATCTTTCGCTGATTATTGAAGATTCATTAGTTCACAATTAAATGGTTGATAGTGGAGCTAACAACAATGTTATGCCCAAGTTAGTTGTTGTAAATCTAGGCCTTAAGTATGAGTCAAGAACTAAAGGAGTATTACAACTTGATGGGTCATCAACTAAGAACATTGGAATAATTAAAGATCTAAGACTAAATTTTCATGCTTGTCCAAGTGTTACAATCTCACAGGATGTGATGGTGGTGGATCTACCAACTTACTTTGTTGTGTGTTTATCTAGAGACTTCACATCCAAGATTGGTGGCTATATTTCATCTTATTGGACATATCTTGTCTTTAGAACCATGTATGAAGCCAAAGTGACTATTAATTCATATCCTTTGTCAAATCTTCACGTTGATCCTTTCACACCTAGTGCCATAAATACAAATTATACTATGAGTAAAGAGCTGCTAAGTGATTTAGAGGGTAAAACTGGGTATGCATTAGAAGGTGTTCCATATTTATTCAAGGATACAAGAAATGATGAAGATCATGAATATTATCATTGGAAAATCATTAAGGAACACAAACTTGGGATTTATTGCATTCATGAGGACAACACAAAAATACTAGATATAGAGAAAGAAAATCAGCAAGATCATGATTTATTGAAAATTTATTTTGATGAATCTAAAAAACATCATGGTTTGGTAGCTGGTTTGATACTAATTTCACCTTCAAAACAACAATATTTCTCATATGTTAAATTTCAGCTTGCTTGCTCTAACAATGTTGCATAGTATGGAGCACTTATTCATGGTTTGGAATGAGCAAAAAAGAGGGGAATCAAGGATTTGCATGTTTTTGGGGACAACAAGCTTGTTATTCTTTAGTTGAGAGGTCCTAGTACTTTCAAGAACCCATTAATGAGAAATTATAGAAATTGAATGTGGGACATACTTGATGATTTTCTTGTTGTTAATATTCAAGTTTTTCCTTGGGACAAAAATAAACACACTGACAAGATTGTAGCTATTGATTCTCAATTTGATATACTTGTTGATATTATAAATACTAAATTACAACCTCATATCAGGATTATAGTGAGGCCATTTGTTCGAAACAATAACATACATTGGAAATTTTTCGATAATGATGCACATATAATCAGATTTCTACAAGAAGAGGCAGATTTTTTTGCTCAAAATCAAGGAAAAATACAAAATAGATATGAGGACCAGATTATGCAGCTCAAGACAAATGAAATCCCAAAAGGCCTTGTCACTTTAGAGGCCATTCTTGGTGAAAATGATGAAATGAAGCATGAGAGAGTCATCCTTGCTGTAGGAGCATATCAACATAAAAAATTTATCATTATTGATGGTAAGAGTCTTAATCTTGGTAAATTTGTTCACAAGTAGAAAAATATGCATTTATTGAGATTTTTAGAGAGTATGCAGATGTTTTTATTTGGTAATACAATGATTTAAGAGGATTTGATCCCTCTTTAACTTAGCATCTATTGAATTAGAGGCTGATTCAAAACTAGTTAGACAAAAGCAATGGCCAATTAATCCCAAGTTAGAGCCCTTGATGTAGATAAATCTTGAAAAAATCATTAAGTATTCCATTATCTTCCCAATTAAACACTTAACTTGGGTAGCTAATCTTATACAGGTAAGAAAGAAAAATGGTGAAATCAGGTTAAGTGTTGAATTTTGTGATTTGATTAAGGATTTTCTCAAGGATCATTATATTTTACCTTCCATGGAGTAGATACTTCAGTTATTTACAAGTTTAGAAAGGTATTCCCTGCTTAACGGGTATAGCGGTTACAACCAAATACTTCTCAGGGAAGAAGATTAATTTAAAACTACATTTACTACTAAGTGGGTTACTTATGCATACAGAAAGATGCCATTTTGTGTATCCATTGAAGGTGCCACGTTTATGAGAGCCATGGATATGGAATTCCAAGGTATCATTAATAAGTTTGTCTTGGTTTATCTGGATGATATCACATTGTTTTTGAACCTTGCAAGTGATCACCTACCAGAACTCAAAGAAGTGTTTAAGAGATGTAGAGAATATGATGTGTCACTTAATACAAAAAATGAGTGTTTTTAGTTTATGAGGGTAAGATTCTTAGACATGTCATCTCAAATCATGGTATGATGATTGATCTAGAAAGCGTGAGTGCTATTCTTTCTTTAACATTTCCAAAACATAAAAAATCACTTCAAAGTTTCTTTGGGAAAATTTATTTTATAAGAAGGTACATTACTGGTTTTTCTTCACTTTGGAAGCCATTAACCAACATGGTTAAGAAAAATCAGAATTTTACTTGGTCAAAAGGAGTTAACAACTTTTAGGCCATCAAACAGTCCATAGCTTCAGCCCCAACTCTCATAAATCCTTTTTTTGAAATATTTTAGGTTGTATACCTATGCTAACTTGAATACCATTGCAACAATGTTAACACAACATAAAAAAAGGCTTGGAGTACCTAATTGCATTTTTTAGTCAAAGTATGATGGAGTATGAAACAAGGTACTCATTCATTGAAATACATGTACTTTTGATTTTTAGATCACTTAAGAAATTCAGACATTTTCTCTCTAAAAACATAATTAATTTGATGGTTTCTCATCCAAGTATTAAAGAAATTTTGTTAAACAAGGACATATATGAGAAAAAAGCTGGTTGGATCACTAGAGTAATGGAATATGATACCATCATTAAAGTGACCAAGATGATTAGGGGAAAAGGATTATGTGAGAACTTATCTCAAGACTTACAAGAAAGTAAAGAATTTGTTTTATTACTACAGAACGAACATGAAAATGAAGTAAATAAACAACCTATAAATTTTATTTTGGACATGGCAAGGTATCTTCAGCATGGTGTTTACCTACCATGTTTGAATAGCTTGAAAATGAGGTATTTTAGACTTCAGTCCATCCATTTATTACTGGTTGATAGTGTGTTATTCAAGAAATATATTAATGGCGTGCTGCTGAGGTGTGTTGAGCCAAATCAATTTGAAAGGTTTCTTGAACAATTTCATGACAGTCAAGGAGGAGGGAACTGTTCAGTAAACACTATAGATCTCAAAATCATGAAAGGAGGTTATTATTGTCCTATGCTTTTCAAAGACAACCATTCTTGGGTAAGAAAATGCCAAAAGTGTGTATTCTTTACAGGAAAAGAGATGCTTACAGCTTCACCACTGCAGCTAATTAAAGTTGACAAACCTTTTTCTCATTGGGGTTTAAATTTTATTGATCTCATTAACCCGCCTTCAAGCTTTGGCCACAAATGGATACTCAATGTTACTGATTATTTCACATGGTGGATTGATGTTGTTTCTTTGAAGGAAGATAATGAGAAAAACATCTTGGATTTCTACGAAGGCATAATTACCAGGAAAGATTTTGGTGTTCCTTCTACTATAATTTCTGACAATATAGAAGATTTTGTAGCAGGAAAGATTGTTGTATGGGAAGTTTAGAATGGAATTTATTTGAGCATTTCATCCAATTATTACCCCCAGGGTAATGGATTGGCTAAAGGTATAAAAAAATATGTTGAGAATAATTCGGAGGACTACAAATGAAAATTAAAAAACTTGGCACAACACGTTGAATGAAGCCTTGTGGGCTGATCGAATAACTCATAAATGGTCAATATCAAACTCACCTTTCAAGTTGGTTTATGGCCTAGAAGTAAAGCTTCCTATTTATCTTGAGCTTCCATCTTTAGAATTGATGCATATTCAAGTTGAATTAATTGATAATGAGCCCATGTGAGTGAGATATGCACAACTTATGGAGCTTAAAGAGATCATAAATCAAGATATACTATCTATGGATCTGAATCAAGCTAACATTAAGAAAACATTTGATAAGAAGGCCAAGGAAAGAGTCTTCAAGGAAGGTGACTTAGTACTAAAGTGGGATGAAGACAAAGAAAAATTGGGTGCTCACACAAAATTTGATTCATTGTGGAGTGGACCATACATCATCATTGGATGTAAGCCACATAATGCATTCCATCTTGCACAGACAAATGGATAAGAGCTTCTAATCCCAATTAAAAAGATTTATCTAAAGCATTATTTTTGAATGATATAAGTTGATATTGTATTATAGTTTTCCCATGCTTTCCTCTAAGTGTTTTATAAATGCATCTTTTCATAATTTCCTTCTTTCAATAATGGCTGCCATCTTAAATGACATGCCTCATAGAGGTTTATCTTTCTCCTAGTGTAGTTATGCATAGGTTTCTGTTGCTATTTTTCATTTTTTGGGGGGATTTTCAGTCTTTATCGGTATTATACAACCTTTGACATGCATGTTCAGATTTAATATGGGTTTTCAATTGGCATTCATGGCTGAAAAAGGCCATTATCAAGGGTTCTAGCTAATTAGCAAGATACCAAGTTAGAATTTTTTTCAAAGATGTCAACCATTTTGGTCAATCATCAGAGTGGGGTACTAGAAACTTTCAGTTACTCAATTTCAGGAAGGTCTAGGGATAACATTCGGAAAACTAGTAGCTCAAAGTGCTGTCCTAAGATGCAATGCTTGATATATGTAGCCTCTCCATGATGTTATCTTCAACAAAAAAATACAACAACTTGATAGACTATCCGAAAGATTTGGTGAAGATTTGAAAGTTTTTAGGTAATGAGAATTGCATTATGAAACAACAGTTTCAGATGCTGACTTATGAAATGGAAGGTTTCTATTTACATCATCAAGTTGCTTGTGTTCTTAGAAATCAGATCAAGTACATGTTCATTTAATTTAGATTATTTCTTTATGCTTAAATGAGATTACATTATGTGTTGAGTTGTCTAAGTTCATGCCACATTTACAAATTACAAAAAAGAAATGCAAAAGGAAATAAACAACTCAATTACAAAAATAATTTCATTTATTGATAAAGAAAGAATGCGATCCCACACAAGCCATGGGAACAAACTTATGAGTACATACAGAGGAAATACATGTAAATGAAACTATAAATAAATAGGAAGGGAGGAAAATCATCATTGCTTGAATGAAGTGGATTTCCCTTCGACTCCTTGGCTCGTAGCTACTTCTTCCTTGTCCTTTTATTCTAGAGTTGTGATGCTTGCGAACATAGAATAATTATTGTTAGAGCTCCGGATTTTCTAACTACTTATGCACTTACAACTTTAGGCATATGAATTTCTTTCATAAGTAAGAAAAAATACATAATGGAGAATCATAAACTGAATAACAGAGAGCATATTATCATCATTGAAAATCATATCATCAAAAGAAATCACTAAAGAATAAAGAGAAAGGGATGCTTAAATCCTCCATCATGTCCTCTAACTATTTTATGAATGTGCAAGTACATGAAATGAAAATCACACTTTAAATGACATCTAAAAGTACAACCATAAAGAGATTTAAGCAAGAAAAAAAAAATTACTGTACAAGATTTAACAACCAGATAAAGTGTAACTTTCTATTTATAAGATTCATCAAGTTCATTTTCATTTCTAGTAAAATATAGAAAGATAATATAATGGAAAATCTATCTCAACATGTTGCAAAAATTAAATTCATCTACAAAATAGATTTCTTGGTTACAAGTTTCAAAAGTACAAATTCATTTTAGGGAAGGTTTCATACCTTGCACAAAAAAGGAACAGTGCAAGAGTAAAGCTTAAGTCATCTAGTGATAAATGCATTTCCAGTCATCAAGATGAAATAATTTTAGAGCAAACATTGTATTTTTTGTCAATTATTCAAGAAAGAGTAGTTTAAAAGTCCAAAGTTTAGAATGCATGGAAAAAGATACAAACTTAGGTCTGCAAGTGAAGACAACCTCTCAAATTGAGTAGGTTTCCAGAAAAAAAAATATTTTACATCTGAAAAAGTGGTTATGACATATTCAATGAATGAGTAAAGTTTTACCATATTTTAAAATTATCACAATATATCAAAATGAGGCATCTATTTAGGGGATATAACATGATACCGATAAAAGAACAATAAATTTGCAACTATCATATGTAGATATCCATAATTTGTGTTCGGGTTAGAAGATAAGGTTATACATATATCTAAATAAGATATAACCATATAAGAAATAAACATAGAAATAACCAGAAGAAATAATACAAAAGATTTAACGTGGTTCACCTAGTGTGGGATACGCCCACCAAGAAACAACCAATCTATTATTCAAAGCTTTGATAGAGGTTATACAATGAAGATCTGTAATCTTCCACACCTCTCTGGATGTACATTAATTTCTTCCTCACAAGCTTCTCTTGTCTCTCTACAATAATTTCTCTTTACAATTTTAATAAATCTTACTTCTAACCCTATCTTTCTAGCTTATATAGGCATATACAAACTTAGGGCACTTTAGCCATGCATTTACAATCATTAGATTCACTTTATAACTAAATTTAGATCTAATTCCCGTGACTTAAATAAAGTGTTCACTCATAGGAAACCGATGCCAGTTAGCCTTAATCAATGCCAGTTCCTCCTTGCCTGATTAATACCAATCCCCAGGTGACTGACCCCAGTCTACCTACCGATGCCAATTACTATGTATTCCAGCAAGTTAATAAAGTATGCTACCAGTGAAACAATTAAACTCCAAAACTCAACAATCTCCCACCTAGAGATAAATTGTTGCAATGTATTGTACAAATCCATTCTTGGATCCTTTCCTTAGATCATTTCTTCCTCTTCAAGTCTCAAACTCGAAGACCAACAGAAATAGAGTGTAGCTCCAAATTCTTATTTTCCAATGGCTTCGTTAGCATATCTATAGGGTTATCCTTTGTATGAATTTTCTCCAACTTCAGCTTCCCATGCTCCAACAGTTATAGTATGAAGTGATATCTCAATTGAATGTGATTCATTCTTTAATGAAATGCTGATTTATTTTCTAGATGAATCACACTTTGACTATCACTATACAATATGCAATCCTCTTGTTCCTTTCCCAACTCTTCAATAAACCTGCTCATCCATACAGTCTCTTTGCTAGCCTTTGTAGTTACAACATACTTATCCTCTGTAGTAGACAAGTCCACAACCTTCTATAATCTAAAAATCTAGCTAACCACTGTCCTACCAACTGTGAATACATATCCAGTGGTGCTTCTCCTACCATCAAAATCATCAGCCATATCTTAATCAACATATACATGCAAAGAAGTATCTAACCCTCCATAGCATAACTGCATGCCAGATGTTCCTCTTAAATACTCAAGAATCCATTGGACCTCTTTCCAATGCTCTTTACTTGGATTGGCCATAAATCTGATCACAAATCCCACTGCCTATGTAATGTTTGGTTTGGTACAAACCATAACATACATGAGACTTCCAACTACTGAAGCATATGGAACTCGTGCCATGTAGTCGACCTCCTCTTATGATGTAGGACACTGATATTTTCTCAATGTGAAGTGTTCAACCATAGGTGTACTTATAGGTTTTGAATTTTGTAAATTAAAATTTTCCAACACCTTATTGATATAATGCTCCTAAGACAAATACAATTTCTTGTTCTTCATGTCTCTGTGAATTTGCAATTCCTAAATCCTTTATTGATCAGGTGATCATTTTAGGCTTTAAACATTCCCTAAAACTCCCTAATCTAATATAATATGGAAGATCACTCTGAGAGATTTCTATTGACTATTTGAACACAAAAAATGGAGTTCATACGCTCAAGTTATGGCTAGTCAAAGTTCAAGGAAAAATTGGTCAACATGAGAGTTACGCGTTGATACTTGGCATATTGGAAAATGAAGTTTGATCATTTGTGAAGTTGGTTTGTGCCACTGGTCTTCGAAGGTTGAGAAAAACTTGGTGGGTCCCCATTATTTTCTGGCTGGGGACCCTCAACCATGGTTGGCACACTCGTTTCCCGGTAGGGTGCCTTGGCTGCCTTGTTTGTTTATTGCATTATATTGCTCACCAACTCGGTTTATTATCAACTCGATCAATTTCATTATTTTCATTAGTGAGTTCAAATTTGTATTTTTATTGGAGACCGAGATCATATTGGTGAGTTATCCATTGTATTGGCCAAGTGTATATTGTATGGCAAGCTCATCGGCGAGCTCGTTATACATTGTTATTGGTATTCACTTTCAACTCGATATATATTCCATTTAAACAGCGAAGGATTAATATATCTTCCACTTGGCTGGGAAATTTCATTATAATTTGTCTGTTGGCATTCATACATGCCTATGTGGTGAAGATGGGTGGTGTAAGCCTATTTTAGAGGCTTAAGAGATTTAATATCCCAAGAATATGGGATTTTATTCCCATTCATCAAATGACCAAGAGAAAAATGGAGGAAGGCGGTGGGTATTGAACCTGTGACCTCCACCGCACATCACACGTGCGTATAAACAGGGTAACTCACTTCTATTTAAGAAGTCTTGTGAGTAGAGTGGGAACAACAAACTTATAGGCAACTTTGGAGCATTTGTGAAAAACCATGTTTTTGAAAGCCTTAGAGGCAAAATCAAGACTTGGAGTAAAAAGGTGAATTGTTCATAATTCCAAGATCTTCACAATGGTATAATTTTATTTTATTTTCAGATTTGGAGATTTTGTGACAAATTTTTAAGATGTTGAAGTCACTATTTGCTAAATTTATAAACAAGCAGTCTTCGAAATCCAGTCATTTGAAGCCGTTAGAGGCTAAATCAGTTGGTATATTTATTTTCCATTTAAACATTTTCAATTTTATGTTTTAGGATTTTTCCTAACTCATTTGCATAGAGTATGCTCGGGGGAAGACTTGCAGAGCCACAAATGGATTTGGAGATCGTGTTATAAAAATTTTCAGAGTCCTTGTTCCATTATCAGCTCTTGTTGCATATCATTGGGGATCAATTATTCATTTTGGAAGGGTGATTGTACTTCTAAGTGATTTTTTATAATAGGTCGATTCACTGTTGTGGATTCAGAGATGTAGGCTTGTATGCCGAACTTTGTTATCAAGTTTTTGGGGTCCTTTTTATTACACTAATTTGATTATGATATGATTTCATTTCCACACTATTAATCAGTATTTATATCTAAATGTTGCACATTAATCAGTTACGACTCTTATTATAAATTGGGTGAATGAGATATTGAATGGTTTAGTGGGTTAACTGATGTGGATGTTATATTCACTATTAAATCAAATTTTTAAAACAAATTGGATCAGATTTCATACCTGATTAAGGTCATCCGTGTAAAAATTTGGTTAGTATAATTAATATCTGCTAAGTTTATGGATCATTCATTATTAATGTGTGAGCTAAATTTTCTTTAAGCTCAGCAATGTCTTGCATACTAGATCCTCCAATAATCATACCATCCACATACAGTAAAAAAATAATAAAACTCCCATTTTCAATCTTCTTGAAATTAACACAATGGTTAGAGTCACATCTCAAATAACCATGCTCATGCATAAAACCATCAAACCTCATATACCATTTCGTTGGGGCTTTCTTGAGCCCATAAAATCTCTTTTTCAACATGCACACAAGTTTCTCCGTACCCTTGAATTCATACCTAAGTGGATGTTGCATATATATCTCTTCCTCCTAATCACCGTGAAGGAAAGCCGTATTGACATAAAGTTTCTCTAAATGCAAATATTTTACTGCACATAAAATCAATACAATACGAATGAAACTAATCTTAACTACAGGAGAAAATATCTCACCAAAGTCAATGCCTGATTTATGTGTAAATCATTTTAATATAAGCCTTGCCTTGTATCTTTTCTATCCACCCCCATCCTCCTTGATCCTATAAACTTATTTGTTCTGCAATTTCCTTTTACCAGCTGGTAACTTAACCAAATCCCATTGTATGCATGAGAAGACTAGTTATGTTAATAAACAAGAAACTAATTAAGTAGTTCCATGATCTAACTAAACCTATCATAAACATCAAGATGAGTGTTAAACAAGATAACTTCTACAATAATGAATTAAACTAAAACACTATCATTCTATCTCTAACTACTCTATGATTAATTAAAACATAAATTTAACCTAGTTAAACCTATGAGCAATCAAATTAGATTTGTTGGTTACTTCAATGGAGGTGAAGAGGTCTCTCTAAAATGGCTACAAGGCCAAGTTAGATACCCTCCTACTAACCTACTATGAAGTTATGGATGAAGATGGAGGAGATTCAACAATGGAGGATAACCAAGATCAAATTCCTATTAGCTTGGCTAATGCAAATGAGGTTTAATGCCAATATCTCCAAATGTGAGAGAGAAGGACTTGTGAGTGAAGTTGTTAGTTTGAAAGGGAGGGGTGACCCTTCTATTTATAGATTTCCAAATAATAGGATGTTGAAATTTGGGTGCATTTGGGACTAAAGCTCAAAAAGAAATTTTAGATTAGATTAGGATAAACATGCTTTAGGCTTAGTTAATCTTGGTTTAGGCTAGTTAACTAGGCTTTAGGATAGTCAAACTTGATTAGCAAGTGATTAGAGAATCATTGAGAGTTGAGAGGGGTCTGGATAACCAATTGTGACTGATAGATAGCCTACAAATCCAATAGAAGTGGTCTAGAGAGAACTAGGGAGGTCCTGAATGGTCGAAAGGAGGAATGTTTAGCTAATAAGAGAGATATTAGCCAAATAAGTTGAATATGGCAAGAATACGATCGAGAAGGTGTCGTAAATGGGCATCCGAGAGTGGGGCGAAGAAGGATTGATTAACAAAGTGTTGTCAATTGGTTGAATGGGAGGAAATGCTAAGTGTAATCATATTTCAGGTGTCTACATTTTCCCCTCTTTGAGGTGGCGTAAGTAACATCACTTCAAAGAAAGTAGACAAGCATAAAAAAGTAGAATTTTTTTTGTCGATGGGGTGATAGAAGAACTCGATCGATGATTGAAAATATGATAGAAAGATAACACAAAAAAGAATAGTGTGAAGAAGAAGAAAGGGGATATAGAAGAAAAAGGAGTATGAGGAAGAGGGAATGACATAACATCCATCCAGTACCTTTTAAACAACTTTTTTTTTCATCATAATTATAATGATCTTCATCATCAGTCCTTATTAAAAAGAATGAACAAAAGTGTAGTATGAAATTTAAATCCATATACAAACAAATGTCCATTGCTAAAAACACCAACTCTGTGCAACATACAAAATGAAATGCAATACAAGAAAGTCAAATATGCCTAACTCCATGCAACATACATAATGAAGTGCAATACGAGAAATTAAACAATCTAAACTAACAGAGAAACAAGATGCAATGCTTTTGTTATCAATATTCAATTCCAACCTATTCAAGTTAACGACAAGGGTTAAAAGTGGTGCCCCTAACAAGGATACATGTGAGGGGAATAATAGAGGACCCTCCGGTCTGATGAAAAAACAATGTGCACTACGAAACGGTACTGGGAAACTCATTGTGCCCCAAAGTACAAATGAAGTAAGCAACTTATCTTTTGTTGATGAAGGTAGATCAAGATGATCCACGAGTCATGCACATGAACATGTGAGAACCAAAGAGTGATGTTTTGTAGAATGATTTATATTGTTTTTTATGTTTCTTGAAACATATTTGAATGTTTTTTATTTTTCTAACATATTTGAATGTTTTTGATTATTTTGAAAGTTTTTTGAAGCCATGTATAGGAAGATGAGGAAACGTGGATGCCCCTAGTGATATATGGGATATACAAGGGCATAAGGCCATGTGTGTATGAGAAAGGTGAAGATGCGAAAATTCCCCAATGATTAGGTGGGAGTATTTAAAGGAAAACTCTTCATGTGTAGAAGCAGGACCTAAGGCAACTATGGAAAGGTTGGAACAAATGAAGTGTTGGGAAGAAGCAAAGATGCCCGCAGTGTAAGTTGGCCTAAAAGCACATGATAGAAAGGAAAGAGAAGATTATTTTTGTGAAAGGGGACAAAAGTGTCTGAAAACAATGGAAAAAATGAAATACCATACACATGGATGTTCTGAACAAAGTAGAAGAATGGTGTGAATGATATGAATGTAGATTAGAAGCCTCTTAATGAAGAATTGATTAGCCAAAGGCACAAATTGTGAGACGAGATATGGACTAAAGCAAGAGTCTGAACAAGGTCCAAAAAAAGACACTTAGTAACATACTAATCCTGCTTACTCATAGAGATCCAGTGTGTGCAAGTGGAATTTAATTACCTCTTGAAGGGAAGATTTAATAGAAAACAAGTGAAAACACCCTAGCCAATGTGTAGGAATGATATAGTTCGATATGCGATTTTGTGAATGGATGGTGGAAGGATAATCGTACATTTCTCCGCTACCAACCAAACATCCATAGCCCCGATGGAGATGCATTTGATTCTAATCACAACATTGCTCTACTTCTAGTAAGGCATCCATAGCCCCAGTAGAGATTATTGGAAATACCCCAAGAGAAATTAATATATCAATTTGTTTTTTCTCTGTAGCTTTTAGATTTTGATTGATTGATTTTGATTCCTTTTCTTTCTAAAAAATTTACTTCAAATCTCTTGTTTGACAAGGGGTTAAGAAACACTGATGGCTTGATGAAAGAAGGTGGAAGTGATTGTGATGACGATATTGGATAGTGTCAACAAATATGTCCAAAACTTCTTCGCAACAAGTTTATTAGATATTGAATGTGATAGGATCTCTAAGAGGTTAGTTGTTCTTTAATTTAAAAAGGTGATAAAATACCAAGGTCAAACATATACCATAGAGATAAATGTCATAAAATGTGTACGAATAGGCTAACCATAATATCATCGAAGGGATGAAAATGGTAGGAAGATTTTAAGAAGAATAACAAGGAAGGGAAGAAAGAAACATCCATGTGTACGTAATACCTGATTGCAATGTTTGATCCTTGTACCTTTTATTTTTATTGTGTTTTCTCAATGTTATTGTATTTTTGCATTGTTTTTTCTTAGATTTTTTATAGTTTTTGGAAAGGTTGGAACAAAAGAGTTACTTTGCGTGGTAAGATCCAACAACAATGTTTGTAATTTATTTGATAAGGGAGACTAAGCATGATTGTTTATCAAGAGTAATATTTTTTCTGATCTTGATGATCGTGGTAATCTCATACTCAACATTGAAACATGGATTTTGTATGAGGTAGCTTGAGTTCCTTGTCCACAGGTTTATGCACTTTGCACCATACTTGATGGTTACATTGATGTGCATTCTTGAATCACACTTGATTTACAATTTTGAGATTGTTCGAGTTGCTGGAGGATTTCAAGCTCTTGGAAGTTTTGAACTGATCTTGATAACGGACCTATTTTGGTTTCTTATAAGATGAGGTGTGACTTTTCTAACCCTGAAAAGTGGGAGAAGAGAGAAAACATTTGTGATTGAAGATAGGAATGAGAGAAATGATGGTGGGCTTTCCTCGGTCATTAGTAGAAGGATGA
Source organism: Taxus chinensis (assembly GCA_019776745.2). Lineage (NCBI taxonomy): Eukaryota > Viridiplantae > Streptophyta > Pinopsida > Cupressales > Taxaceae > Taxus > Taxus chinensis. Next base: position 281,366,431 of record CM034155.1, read on the forward strand.
TGTGATGGATGAATACAACCAACCTTGGTATTTGTCTCACAAGTGCTTGGGAAGTACCCTTGATCAAAAGCTGAACATTGGCATTGATTGGGTTGGGTACATAAGACTCAATATGGTAGTCTGCAATGGGCTCAGATCTGATTGTGGCCTTTGCTCCATATCTTGTTCTAAAAATCATGTGCGACCAATCAACAGACAAATAGCCTCTAATCTTAGCAGTGAAATCTCTTGACAAACACAATGAAAAATGTGGCGTCAAGTCTATGACTGATACATTTTGCAATATTGTCACATTGGGGCATGCATGTAATGTGAGGGTCAAATCCTTGATGACTCCAGCTGTTTTTACCTCTGTCCCATCCAATTGCACTACGCCCTTGGAGATGACTTCATATTAAAGACCTAACTGATCGGCTATTTGCTTCGGCATGACTGAGCTACTAGCTCCCGCGTCAATCATGCAATTATGCACTAGCTTGTCTCCAATGATCAATAAAACATAGAATGGAGGGGTATTCAGATTCTTACCTTGTTGTCCTCCATGATTTCCTTTAGGCTGAGCCGCATTGGTAAGCACATTCTCTTGTTGGTTGGGGGATGATCCGAGGTTGACCAATAGGCCATAATAGCCTGCAACAGGTCACTCTATCCTCGGATAGCTAATGAATCCCACATTGAAATATTCAAAAAAAATCTTCATTTGTTCAATGATGTTAAATGGGGATGAGCTATTTTTTTTCTGCCCCTTCCCGAGTACATTTTTCTCTTGCACATGGGTCGTTACAACCAGTGTTTGAGTGGGTCTGGAAGGTGGCTTGGGCTAACTCTGCATATTGGGATCTACACTCTGAATGCCAATACCTTGTGTAATAATAGAGGGTTGAGGATTACCTGTGTTTGATGATTTTCCCTCTCTAACATTCCTCTTCTTGGACCATGAATTAGTAGCTACACTTTGAGAAGGTACTTGGTTAACTCCACAGAAGTCTTCATCCTGCCAATTAACAAGCATAGTCTCACTAGGAGGTGTCTCTTTATGATTTTCTTGCTACTGATTTTAATCTTGACTAGGCTTTTGGGAAACACCAATGGTTTGTACCATCAAGGCCTGGTTGAGTGCACCATTGAAACACATTGATTGGTTATGGGGCTAACTGCATGGGAAACACCAATCATATTATTGTGCCATATTGTTTTGTGTTGGAACCAAGGCCTTTGATGTTGAAGTTGTGTTTGGGTCAAATGGTCAGAAAGGCCAAGTAGCTTGAGGTTGTCCTTGGTTTTGGTTTTGACATGCAGCATGAGCCGGTGGTCTATTTTGCTGATATGGGGGTCTAGCCTGGTACTGGGTTTGAGGCTGATATGGCCTAGAAATATGAGCTTGCTGCCTTTTGATAGTCACTAGCTCATTTCCTAGGTTTTGTAGTTGTTTCATAACTTCATGTAGCTCTTTTGAAGTGTTAGAGGATGAGGTGGAAGCTTTAGTTGAACTCTAATTCCTTAGAGTAGGTATGGGATCTAATGTGGGTGTTTGACTAGTGCTTGGAGCTCCTAGTTCTAGATATAGAGGCATAGGTGGCCTAGGAGAAACTTTACCATCTTGAATTAAACAATTTTCAGCTCTAATGGAAATGTTATAGGCTACAGGTAAGGTTGCACCTCCCATGGATTGAATCATTATGGAAATATCAGAATTTAAAGCTCTAAGAAAGTATAAGAAAGCACCTTCATCAGTGGACCTCACGGCCAATGGAATCCTGTCCCATGTCCTTTGAAATATGAGGTTGAAATCTGTCAACTGGTCATTAGGATCTCTCTTGATGGTTGTCAATTGTTCCAACAAGGATAGATTATCTCCTTTCTTCATAAATTGATTGTGAAGAGCTCTATACAAAGTGTCCTAATTCTGAAAGGAGCCTGCTGTTAGACTCCTGAACCATTGCGAAGCTTTACCCTTGAGTGAAGAGGCTAAAAATTTGACTGTAATGTCCATCTTAGTGATCTCATGAATTGAGCAGACATTCGCAATGTCTTGAATGTGCTCACTAGGAGAAGTCTGGTTCTCTCCAGTGAAATATGGGATGCTCTTTAATGTTGTAATTGGGATTACATTTTGTGTATTGAGAGCGAGTGGGATGCTGCCAGTGAAGTTGACATAGGGGTTGGGTGGTTGTGCCATTCTGATTTTCCTGAGAACCCTTGTTGATTGAATGAATGACCTACTAGGAGGAGGTATTGAAAAGGTTATTTTTGGTGGAGATGGAGACCTCTGGGATCTTCTCCCCCTTCTCCCTCTGTCTGGGGACAAGTGCAGGTAGAAAAAAAATCCCTCCTCTCTAGTTCTTGACCTTGTTTGTATCCTTCTCATGAACTTGACAAACTTGGACTGCTGAAACTGGTGGATTCTGATCCTTTGGAGTCATCAGATGTGTAATTTTAGAGCTTCTTAAAAGCTGAAAAATTACAACAAGTGCACATAAATCTAGCTGTAATAAAAATGGAGACCTCTTGGTCCCACCGGGTGTGCGAAAACTTTTAGTGTGGTCGCACGGTGGATTTAGATTTGTTGTTGATAATAAGACACCTATGAAAGATGAAACTCTAACTTCTGTGATGTCCCACCAGGTGTGCAAAAACTGTTAGTGTAGAATCACAACACCCCTGAGTGCCTGCAACTAGATGAGTTGAGAATTTCAGTGTGATTGCACAACATGGAGCATCTCTCAAAGTGTGGGAATTTGAAATTGAGAGAGCTCTCCGGATGAAGGTCAGTTCCTATTCCTCTGTTCAGGTGCATACAAATAAATTGTAGAGGATCTATTCTAAAACCTACTCTATCTTACCAAGGAGACATGGTTGAGAAGATATGAGAAAATAAACCTAAGCTAACGAGGTGATGCACCAAAGGAATGTTAGACACCCATTTTTCAATTTAACATAGACCATAGAAATGCAATACAACTACCATGCAAAGATAACCAAACTATAATGAGAGATCAGAAGACAACAATGAACACATGAAAGGGTTGGGAATCATCCATAGACATATATTATTGCTCTAGAGTTGATACAGTACATTACAGTAGCCAAGAGGAAAAACTTTGTATTACAACTCGAATGGGAGGTTTGGAAGCTCCAAAATTCTCTTGCAGACAAGGGAAGAAGGGAGGGTGCAAAACAAAACTATCCAACCCTTTACAATGAACCCAACCCCTTATTTTATATATGCAGTGAAGAGAAAATAAGAAAAGAGGTGGAAAAATTGATTTAAAGCTCAGCCACTGGCCATTAATGCTCTTGTAAATACACCCACAATCTGTCAAGTCCGCAACTCCATGTCTACTTGGCGCATTGGAGAAAGAAGAATGACAAACTAAATCAAATCTGATCTGGTTGTTGGAGAAACCGGATCACATATTAATGGCATGAAGATGTTTTCCCATTTTTCACCCACCTAACCTTGTCAAAATTAAAGTTTTAGGTTTCCATGGTGTAGATGAGGTCGAGACCTTTCCAATGGTGCCAAATTTGTTGAATTTCAGGCACTGGGTCAAAAGATATGTCCATTTGAATATTTGAGTCAGGTCCATACAAAAATGGAAAAAACCAGTTAGCAGAATGGGTATGCGGGCCCGAAATTCACTTTGCACCTTTGGCACAAAAATACAAAAATGCAAAAACACCCCATTGCCCCGCAATTCACCTTTTGCGAAAAAACCATCTTCGGGCCCACCTGCCCGCATTTTCTATTTGGGCAAAAAATCACTCCAAGGCCTGTCAGCCCACATGTAATTTATCCCTAACATGTGGCTCCTTGGGAATCAGTGGAGGCGTGGCTCATTTTTATACTTTACTACTTTTTCAAAAATGAAGCCAAAAAGTTAAAATTACCTCTAGTGACGAACTTTTACTTTGACTTGGCCATGTGTAGAGATGGCACGCGTTTGAGGACCATTTTTGGATTTTTTTCTTGAAGTTTGCCGAAGAGATACATGGCACCTTCCATGGCTTTTCTCTGTTCCTTTATTTTTTTGAGTAAGTCCTTTTATTTTATGGGGCCATATATCTAACCCAGGACTGTGGAGACTTGGTGCTTGTCTAAAGACCCACTTTTAGATTTACCTTTGAAGATGCACCAGGATGACACGTGGCTCCTTCCGTGAGTCTGTGATACTTAGCTGATTTAGGCTAATGCCTTTCTTGAACCCTGGACATGTGGAAGCCTCACACTCATTTGAGTCTCCACCTTGGGTTGTGCCTTTGAATATGTGTTATTGAGACACTTGGCGCCTTCCGCCGGATCTTTATACTTAGTTGATTTGGGCTCGATTTCTATTCAAATTCTATTGAACCCTGGCATGTGGAGGGCTGGCACTAATTTGAGTCTCCACCTTGGGCTCTCTCTTTTGGAATTATGTCGAGCTGACACGTGGTTCTTTTTTCCTGTTTGGAATTTTCAACAGCCAACTCTGCCCCTTTTCGGGCCTGGGACACGGGGAAGCTCCGCGCTTATTTGGGAACTGCTTTTTGGGTTTAACCTTTGGAGAAGCACTGATGAGGCACATGGAAAATTCTGTTGATTCTTCCATACTTATTCAATTTTAGCTCCTTCTGAATCATTTGTAAATCCCGAAAGACTTTGAACCTTTCGTCGTTCCTCTCCTTTGATCCTCTAGTTTTCTTTGACACTGTTTAGCCCTTCCCCGGCCCTGCTACTCCATTAGAGAGCTTGCCTGCAACCTGTTTGTTGGATTTGAACATGGGGTTGTACGATAAAACCATCCCTTGGATTTCTTCCTACAAGGGGTCATGTTTGATCAATTTTTCTGGGGTAAAAATTGAGATAACAATTTAGCAACTCGCGGGGACATCTTCCTACTAGATGAAGAGATCAATTTCCTTGTTGTATCCATTGGGCACAGAGTCGTGGGTGGTAGCCTAATGCTGGTCCTGCTCTTGAAGCTTGAATCTGACATTTGCACTTGGTGACCTGGAACCTGCCCCACTGTTCTAGAAATGGACCCTTCGAGACCTTATTTTTTAGTTGTTATGTATTTGTTCTATTTTAAAATGAGCAACTATTACGACAACTATGGGTCTCCCTGTTAAAAATGGTAAAGAGCTTGGCGCATTCACCTAGAGGCACATCAAACTGTATAACGACACAAACCTGGAGCAACAAAAAACCTGTGCCACATCACTTAGGGAAACAAAACCTATGCTACAACAAGACAATGTGCATACACACTTAGGGAAATTAAAATCCTATGCTAATATTTACAAGGGTGGAACCTTCCTTTTCAGTAGCAATGTTTGAGATGGATCCCGTTGACTGGAATCTGTAATTCTTCGCCATCCAATTTAGCCAGCTAGAAGGCATTGCTACTTTTGCACCTTGTGATCATGTAAGGGCCACTCCAAATGGCATCAAATTTGGAATGCTTTCCTATTTTTTCCTAATCTGCATCCCACTTTAGAACTAAGTCCCCCTCTTGAAAGGTCCTTGTTCTTCCTTTCTTATCAAAGATCTTCTTGATCAATGCTTGATCTTTCTCTAGGGTCTACATTGCATGCTCTCTTGCCTCTCCTACTTCCATCAGCTTTGCATACCTGATTTCCATAGGTTCAAACTCAGCCAGTTCCAACTGTTTCATGAGCTCCAAAGTGGGAAACTCCAATGATATGGGCAATACTACCTCTTTTCCATATACAAGCTTGTATGGGGAGCTACCTATGGACCTTTTGGATGTGATCCTATAAGCCCATAGAGCTGATTTGAGCTTTGTATGCCAAGTTCTCTGATTTTCATCAAGAGTCCTTCTGATAATCCATAACAAGTTCTTCTTTGTGGACTCTGCTTGGCCATTACCTTGAGGGTAATAGTTTGATGAAGTGCTGAGGTATACACCATTCCTGACAGCCCATTCAGTGATCCTTGTACCAAGGAATGCCAATGCATTATCTGATATAATAGTGGTAGGGAATCCAAACCTGGTGGTTATTCCTTCATAGAAATCCAAGATGTTGGATTCATTTGCTTCCTTAAGAGCCACTGCTTCAGTCCACTTGGTGAAATAGTTTGTTGCTGTAAGTATCCACTTGTGGCCCTGGCTTGAGTTTGGGTTAATCACTCCAATGAAGTCTAATCCCCATTGCATGAATGGCTGATCCACTGAAATTGGACGAAGGGGAAGGGTTGCTAAATTCTCCTTCCCTGTGAAGAATGCACACTTATTGCACTTCTTGATCCATGAGTAGTAGTCTCTAAACACTGTAGGCCAAAAATAACCGGCTTTCATAATCTTGAGAGTTGTTACTCGAGGAGAAAAGTGGCCTCCTACTTCTCCATCATGGAACTCATGCAACACTTTCTCAATTTGGCATGTCCCAATGCACCTCAATAGAACACTATTGATATCCTTCTTAAACAAGACACCACCAACAAACACATATGGGATGGCTTGTAGTCTGAAGTATCTCCTTTTTACTTTGTTCCATTCTAGAGGGCACCAACCTATTTGGAGATAATGCACCAAGGCTTGAGCCAAACATGGAATAGGTGCATCATTATTTGGTTGTTCTTTATCATTTTGTAATAATATGACATCCTCTTCTTCATCCATTGACTCAGCTTGTTGCTTGGAAGTGAGCTGCTCACACAAACCCTTACCACGAACTAGTTTGGTCACTTTGATTTCAATGTCATACTCCATTACATGAGTGATCCAACTGGCTCTCTTCTCATTCAATTCCTTGTTTAGGAGAAAATCCTTGACACCAACATGAGACACTAGCAGTTGAATCTTATTGTTTGAGACTAAGTGTCTGAACTTCTTCAAACTCCTAATGACAGTAAGGACATGCTTCTCAATGAAAGAATACTTTACCTCATAATCTTCCAAGCTCTGACTGAAGAAGGCTATGGGTTGTTCTGAACCTTCCTTGTTAGGCTGAACCAAGATGGCTGAGATTGTGTTTGACCCTCCAAAAGCATATAACATGAAGTACTTTGAAAATTCTGGGTTAACAAGAGGTGGGGCCTGTGATATTGTGAGCTTGATGGCCTCAAAAATTTCTTTTCCCTCTGTTGTCCATTTAAATGCAAGACTCTTCTTTAACATCATTGTTAAAGGATTCACAAGAGTGGAAAAATCAGGCACAAACATGTGAACAAAGTTTATTCTCCCCAAGAAGCTTTGGAGAGAATTTTTGTGTTGTGGCAATGGAAGTGTTCGGATGGCTTCAACCCTTTCAAGATCAATTGTTAACCCTTCTCTTGAGACAATGTGGCCCAAAAATTTTCCCTCATGTGCCAAGAACACACACTTCTTTGGATTTAGTGATACTCTGAACCTTCTACACCTCTGAAACACCTACCTGAGGTGGAAGAGATGGTCTGCAGCATTCTTTGAGAAGACGGTGATATCATCCAGATACACCAGAACTATATTGTTGATTAATCCTTTGAATGCCATGTCCATAGCTTGCTGAAATGTTGCTCCAACATTTGACAGTCCAAATGGCATCTTCTTATAAGCATATGTACCCCATTTGGTGGTGAAGGTTGTCTTGAACTGATCTTCCTCTTTCACCATTATCTGATTATAGCCTGAGTATCCATCTAGTAATGAAAACCTCTCAGAGCCAGCTACAACCTGTAAGATCTGTTCCATTGATGGAAGTGGGTAGTGATCTTTGAGTGATGCTCTATTCAGATCGTGAAAGTCTACACATATTCTGATTTCTCCACTTCTTTTCCTCATAGGCACCAAGTTTGCAACCCAAATTGAATGCTTGATAGGGAAGATGATGTTGGCCTCGATAAGCTTGTTCAACTCTTTTCTCATGAGAGGCTCTATGTGAGGGTTTATTGGCCTTTGCTTTTGTTTGAAAGGCTTAGATCCTGGATACAGATTGATTGTCTATTGTGCCAACTTCAGGTTAAAATCTCTTAAATCTTTGTAAGTCCAGGAAAAGACATCTGGGAACTCTTGGCAAAGTTGAATGAACTCATATTTTTCTTCTTGGGTACTCACCTTGCTGATTCACAACGTTTTTCCGTCATCTATGGAAATGGGCTGCGAACCTCACCCTTTACCTGAATATTTTCTTTCTCTTTTCGGAATTGATCATTTGGGTTGAAGATTGACTCCAAAGTTACAAGACCCTTTGGTAGTTTTTTGGTTCTCAGTTGCACCACTTGGTCACCATACCGCTGTTCCAACCCATCTTGGTTTCTGGTGGAAAACTCAACTTCTTCTTGTAGAAAGTTGACAATTTTTTGATCATTCTCGAAGACTTGCAAACTTGTGTTATTATCAGGGACAACTGGTCTTACAACCACTTTGATATGGGGCTAAGACTTATCACTCTTGATACTCTCTACAACATCAAATGCTGCCCCAATCACTGCTAGTTTGTCTGCTGCTTCATTCTACTTCCTTGGGATGGAATTGATGCCGAATGCCTCGAAATATTTGATGAGGTCCCATACCCGGTTCTTGTAGTTCTTTAACATCTTGTTCTTGGTAGCATTTTGTCCTCAAATTTTTTTCACAACTAGCTCACTGTCGCCAAACACTTGCAAGTTTTTAATCCCTCTTTTCCTTACCCAATGCAGTCCATGGATCAGGGCTTCATACTCTGCTGTGTTGTTTGAGAAAGCAAATTGGAAATGGAAAGATGAGTAATATTTCATACCTTGAAGCGAAACAAGCATAGATCCTCCTCCGGCTCCTTGTCTACTTCTTGAGCCATCAAAGAATATATGCCATACCTTATTATCATCTTTGTGGTCTAGCTTAATGATGTCAGGAAGAGGATGATTCTCCTCATACAGACAGTAGACTCCTAGCTCAGATTCCCCCATCTCCTTATAGGGGTAGAAATCATGCCTCTTGTTTTCCCAATTGTCGAGAGTCAAGTTTGGAATACAACCAACCTTAGTATTTGTCTCACAAGTGGTTGGGAAGTCCTCCTGATCAAAGGATGAACAATTGGCATTGATTGGGCTGGGTACATAAGGCTCAATATGGTAGTCCACAATTGGCTCAGATCTAATCATGGCCTTAGCTCCATATCTTGTTCTAAAAAGCATGTGTGACCAATCAACAGAAAAATAACCTCCAATCTTAGTAGTGAAGTCTCTTGACATACACAATGCAAAATGTGGCAGCAAGTCTATGACTGATATGTTTTACAATACAATCACATTGGGGCATGCATGTAATGTGAGGGTCAAATCCTTGATGACTCCAACCAGTGTTACTACTGTTCCATCCAATTTCACTATGCCCTTGGAGATGACTTCATATTAAAGACCCAATTGATCAGCTATTTGCTTCAGCATGACTGAGCTATTAGCTCCCAAGTCAATCATGCAATTAAGCACTAGCTTGTCTCCAATGATCAATGAAACATAGAATGACAGGGGCTTCAGATTCTTACCTTGTTTTCCTCCATGGTTTCCTTCAGGCTGAGCTGCATTGGTAAGCACTTTCTCTTATTGGTTGGGAGGCTGATTTGAGGTTGACCAATTGGCCATAACAGCCTGTAACAGGTCTCTCTATCCTGGGATAGCTAATGAATCCCACATTGAAATATTCACATTTGTTTTCTTCATTTGTTCAATGATGTTAAATGGGGATGAGCTATCTTTTTTCTGCCCCTTCCCTGGTACATTTTTCTCTTGCACATGGGTCATTACAACCTGTGTCTTAGTGGGTCTGGAAGGTGGCTTGGGATGACTCTACATATTGGGAGCTGCACTCTGAATGCCAATACCTTATGGAATAATAGAGGATTGAGGATTACCTGAGTTTGAGGATTTTCCCTCTCCAATATCCCTCTTCTTGGACTGTGTATTGGCAGCTACACTTTGAGAAGGTACTTAGTTAACTCCACAGAAGTCTTCAGCTTGCCAATTGACAAGCATAGTCTCACTAGGAGGTGCCTCTTTCTGAGTTTCTTGCTGCTGATTTTCCTCTTGACTGGGCTCTTGGGACACACCAATGGTTTGTACCATCAAGTCCTCATTGAGTACACCATTGAAACACATTGATTGGTTATGGGGATGACTGCATGGGAAACACCAATCATATTCTTGTGCCATATTGTTTTGTGTTGGAACCATTTTATTTGATGTTGAAGTTGTGTTTGGATCATATGGTCAGAAAGGCTATAAGCTTGAGGTTGTCCTTGGTTTTGGTTTTGATTTACAGCCTGAGATGGTTGTCTATTTTACTGATATGGGGGTCTAGCCTAGTACTGGGTTTGAGGCTGATATGGCCTAGAACTCTGAGCTTGCTGCCTTTTGATAGTCACTAGCTCATTTCCTAGGTTATGCAGTTGTTTCATAACTTCTTATAGCTCTTTTGAAGTGTTAGAGGATGAAGTGGAAGCTTCAGCTGAACTTTGATTCCTTGGATTAGGTATGGGATCTAATGTGGGTGTTTGACTAGTGCTTGGAGCCCCTAGTTCTGGATATAGAGGCATAGGTGGCCTAGGAGAAAGTTTACCAACTTGAATTAAACAATTTTCAGATCTAATGGAAATATTATAGGTTGCAGGTAAGGTTGAACCTCCCATGGATTGAATCATTAGGGAAATATTAGAATTTAAAGCTCTAAGAAAGTATAAGAAAGCACCTTCATTAGTGGGCCTCACAGCCAATGGAATCCTATCGCATGTCCTTTGAAATCTAAGGTTGAAATCTATCAACTGCTCATTAGGATCTCTCTTGATGGTTGTCATTTGTTCCAACAAGGATAGATTATCTCCTTTCTCCCCAAATTGATTGTGAAGATCTCTGCACAGATGGTCCCAATTCTAAATGGAGCCTGCTATTAGAATCTTGAACCATTGCAAAGCTTTACCCTTGAGTGAAGAGGCTAAAAATTTGATTGCAATGTCCATCTCAGTGATCTCATGAATTGAGCAGACATTTGCAATGTCTTGAATGTGGTCACTAGGAGAATTATGGTTCTCTCCAGTGAAATATGGGATGCTCTTTAATGCTGTAACTGGGACTAAATTTTGTGCATTGAGAGCGAGTGGGCTGCTGCTAGTGAAGTTGACATAGGGGTTGGGTGGTTGTGCCTTTCTGATTTTCCTGAGAACCCTTGTTGATTGAATGAACAACCTACCAGGAGGAGGTGTTGAAAAGGTTCTATTTGGTGGAGATGGAGACCTTGGGGATCTTCTGCCCATTCTCCCTCTATCTGGGGACAAGTGTAGGTACATAAACAATCCCCCCTCTCTAGTTCTTGACCTTGTTTGTATCCTTCTCATGAACTTGACAAATTTGGACTGCTGAAACTAGTGGATTCTAATCCTTTGGAGTCATCAGATGTGCAATTTCAGAGCTTCTTAAGAGATGAAAACTTGGAACAAGTACACATCAATCTTGCTGCAATAAAAATGGAGACCTATTGGCCCCACCGGGCATGCCAAAACTAGTGTTAGTGCTTTAGATTTAATCACAGACACCCTACTGAACTTTTGTGATGCAACTAGATGTTAGTGTTGACCCCTGAGTTCCTGCAACTAGATGAGTTGAGAATTTCTATTTGATTGCACAACATGGAGCATGTCTCAAAGTGTGGGACTTTGAAATCGAGAGAGCTCTCTAGATGAAGGCCAGTTCCTATTCCTCTGTTTAGGTGTGTACAAATAAATTGTAGAGGATCTATTATAAAACCTACTCTATCTTACCAAGGAGATATGGTTGAGAAGATACACGAAAATAAACCTAAGCTAATGAGGTGATGCACCAAAGGAATGTTAGACACCCATTTTACAATTTAACACAGACCATTGAAATGCAATACAATTACCATGGAATGATAACCAAACTGTAATGAGAGATCAGAAGACACAAATAAACACATGAGAGGGTTGAGAATCATCCACAGACATATATTATTACTCCAAAGTTGATACAGTACATTACAGTAGCCAAGAGATAAAACTTTGTATTACGACTTGAATGGGAGGTTTGGAATGCTCCATAATTTCACTTGTAAACAAGGGAAGAAGGGAGGGTGCAAAACAAAACTATCCAACCGTTTACAATGAACCCAACCCCTTATTTTATAGATGCAACAAAGAGAAAAAGGAGAAAAGAGGCGGGAAAATTGATTTAAAGCTCAGCCACCAACCATTAATGCTCCTGAAAATCCACCCACAATCTGTTGAGTCCTCCACTCCATGTCTACTCGACGCGTTGGAGAAAGAAGAACGCCAGACTAAATCAAATCTGATCTGGTTGTTGGAGCAACTAGATTGCATATTAATGGCATGAAGACATTTTCCCATTTTTCACCCACCTAACCTCGTCAAAATTAAAGTTTCAGGTTTCCATGGTGTAAATGAGGTCAAGAATTTTCTAATGGTGCCAAATTTGTTGAATTTCGGGCACTGGGTCGAAATATATGTCCATTTAAATGTTTGAGTCGGGTCCATAAAAAATGGTGAAAACCAGTTAGCAGAATGGGTCCGCGGGCCCGAAATTCACTTTTCTCCTTTTACACAAAATACAAAAATGCAAAGAACACCCCACAACCCCGTAATTCACCTTTTGCCAAAAAACCATCTTCGGGCCCATCGGCCCGCATTTTGCATTTGGGCAAAAAATCACTCCAAGGCCCACCAACCCACATGTAATTTAGCTCTGACACATGACTCGTTGGGCATCAGTGGAGGCACGGCTCAGTTTTATACTTTACACCTTTTCGAGCCAAAAAGTTCAAATTGCCTCCGATGACCCGCCTTGACTTGAAGCATGGCCACGTGTAGAGATGGCACACGTTTGGGGATCACTTTTGGATTTTTTTCTTGAAGTTACACCAAAGAGGCACGTGGCACCTTCCGCGGCTTTGTTATATTCCCTTATGTTTTGGCTAAGTCCTTTTGTTTTGTGGGACCATATATATGACCCAGGACTCGTTGAGACTTGGCGCTTGTCTGGGAGACCCACTTTTAGATTTACCTTTGAAGGTACACTGGGATGACATGTGGCTCCTTCCACGAGTCTGTGATACTTAGTCGATTCGGGCCAATGCCTTTCTTGAACCCTGGACATGTGGAATCCTCGCGCTCATTTGAGTCTCAGCCTTGGGCCACACCTTTGAATGTGCACCGTTGAGACACTTGGCGCCTTCCCCCGGTTCTTTATACTTAGTTGATTTGGGCCCGCTTTCTATTTGACTTCTATTAAACCCTAGCCTCATGGAGGGTTGGCACTAATTTGAGTCTCCACCTTGGGCTCTCTCTTTTGGAATTGCGCCGAGAAGACACGTGGTTCTTTCTGCCTATTTGGGATTTTCAACGGCCAACTCTATCCCTTTTCGGGCCTGGGACACGTGGAAGCTCCGCGCTTGTTTGGGAACTACTTTTTGGGTTTAACCTTTGGAGAAGTGCCGATGAGGCACATGGAAACTTCCATAGATTCTTCCATACTTAGTCAATTTTGGCTCGTTCTGAATCATTTGTAAATCCCGAAAGACTTTGAGCCTTTCTCTATTCCTCTCCTTTGAGTCTGTGGTTTTATTTGAAATTGTTTGGCCTGTGCCCGACCCTGCTACTCCATTATGGAGCCTACTTGTAACCTATTTGTTGGATTTGAAATGTGGGCTCGTACGAGGCAACTGTCCCTTGGATTTCTTCCTGCACAGGGTCATGTTTGATTAATTTTTTCAGGGGAAAAATTGAGATAACAGGAAGATTTTGTTGAGGTGATTTGGAATAAAGGTCCTACAAAGGAAGGAAGGACCTTGATTCAACATTTGATCTAAGGGTATCTGAACAATAGTTGGGATTCAAGTCTTCAGAAGAAGATTTAGAGTCTGCATGGTTGTTTGTATATGAATCAGAAGAAGAGTGGGGGGAACCCGAATAATATTTGGATCAGAATCCTCCAAACCATACCACCGACTATGAGTTGAAGGTGGGGAATAGGGTACCTGAATGGGCTCTCTAGCACAAAGAACCAAACAAGGTTTAGTTGTAATGGGAATCTTTTGATTTGAATTGCTAAACCTAGGTTCCGTATTGTAGTAAGTGTGAGAAACCAAGCGATAGTCAGTCATTTCTAGCGTTGTTTTAAGCACAAATGTCTAGACCTAGATAGTGTGATGGAAATCCTTCAAAGGGAAGGAAGTGACATGTTGATTTGGGTAGCATATGGGCAACCATATAGACATTTTGTAAGTATGGAGATGTGTGCGTGATTTTCCAAAGAAGGTATAAGGAAAATAGACATTTTGATGGTGCAATCTCGATGAGATCAAAAAGGATTGTCTTAGAACAATAAGTTTTTAGATGAATGATCACAAGGAAAAATCATGCAAGTGTAAAACATAAAGCCAATCAATAAGGAAATAAACCCTATGCAAATGTGTGTACAAAGTGATAGTTTGATGCAAAGATGATTAACACAATGTCAATATTTACGTCAAGCTAAAAATGAACAAGGCGTAAATATTAACAAAGGGTAGAGTTGCCTCTCAATAAAAGGATACCACAATGAGTTAAAAAACCAAGAATGCCTAAATGTTAAAGGGCCAGGATTACAAATGTAAGCCACGTAACCACACCAATTGGGCATGTTAATCAAGCTTCGTGAAGAAGTGAGATATTAGTTCCAAAGTGGTATCAAAATGATACAAACAAAGTAAGCGACTCTCTTCAAGATTTTGGACAATGTTTGAAATCAAACTAAGTCAAAGTATACTAAGGATTTACTAAAATGTAGGCAGTGTAACGCCACAATGCAGACACTTAGATCATGTTTACGAGAAATGCAACATAAGTATCTTAATTGTGTTGAGACAATGCGAACAAGGTAACACGTCAAAGGGAGATCAAATGATGAAACAATCCTAACTATGATGATGATATTAAAATCAAGATCAAGTGGCCATCAAAGATACGAGGATGCATCCACACACTTTAGATGTTTAACAACTCATCCGTAAACATGGATGAGTGTAAACAGACAAAAAAGTGGTGAACACTATCTATGACAACACTCCTGAAAGATGCCTTCCGTTGTCCCAAATAGGAAACAATAATGCAAAGGTGTAGATCAAAAGATGAAAATAAACTAAGCGCCACTTGGGAAGAGTTTCACCTCGTCTGAAGGTGAGAAAGAAACCAAGCTAAGTGATACGTCATTTAATTTCATGATGAGACACACTTAGATCTAACTTAAATGGATTCGTTACCGTGTTCGAAAAACAAGGTTCTGAATCCAAACAAGTTATCACTTTGTGATGGCCAAGACATGATAATAGACTAGTAAAGTGGGCTCTAAGATAGAATGGTTTCCCTAGTAAGATCTCTCAACTAGGTGTTACAAAGCCATCTTAAGCGAGCTTGATTTACCCACAAAGTTGCAATGACTAAATTTAGGGTATCTCGGCTTTACTTTACCCCCTTTAAGCACAGTGGGAAATAAATGCATCCATGTGTACTCTCACTAGGGTCACCATACGGACAACCAGTAACGCTAATTCACAAGGAAAAACTAGTCAATCGGGTAAGCGGAGCGCTTCCTGTTTCATCCACGAGGTTACTCAGTGGTAGATTAATTTAGGGTTCTTGGAACCACCCCCATTGTTGTAGCTTAAGGCATTATCACAAAGGGGTTATGTTCTAGTTGAGCAGATAGGGACGTACCCTTTTCTAAAACCGGCAATACAGTGTGATGTGGAATGGTGTGTTTTTTATCTTACTTATCTTAAATGTGGTTTTAAGTGGCACACCATATGGCAACCTGCATGCAGACACATGTTTTAAAAAGTTTGTATTGTTTGGTTTTGACGTCTTTCTTTGAAAAGTGATTCTGGTCCTACATACCAAGGTTAGTAATTTTCCAAATTGTCATACAAAGGAGATAAGATGTTGTTTTTGATTTCCCAGATTGTCCTAAGACGTAAGGAAAGAGCATACATAACAAGGTATCTCACTCAAATTTTCAATAAATGGAAAATTAATAAGTACAATGCAAAAAGGAGTTCCTTTTAACCAACTTTGATAGCTAATTAAAACATTTTGCAAGTATGAAGAAAGTGGTGAAATGTTTCTAATTCCCAAGATCACCTAGAAAGGCGCGAGAGAAGAGCACACGCATTTCAAACTTTCACAAATGAATATGCAAAAATTTTAAAACAAGTTAGTAAAAAAGAACTTAATGAAGAGGAAAATTGTAAACCACTGTTAGAACCTTGCAAAATTTAGAAAACCAAGAAAAATTGTAAAATTCTAGAAATCTATTTTTAGCAGTTTTTTAACAGTTTTAGTATTTTGCATTTTTGGAGGTCTTCGGGGAACTTTGGGAGTTTTTTTATAGAAATAACAATACCAAAGGTTAATTAGTTTTGTAATTTCCCTCACAAATTACGCTTTATTCTATTTCCGATGCCTATTCAAACACTGAAAACGGGTTAACGAGTCAAAAGATATGATTAAAATAAGGAGCAATTAAAACTAAAATGATTGAATCCGAACTACACAAAGACACCTGTGCCTCCAAAATGATGCATGCGCGCCCCAACCAATGGATACGCACCCTAACCAATGCATATGTGTGCAAGGTAAAAATACAAAGGGGGGATAACACATACTTGGGATTTTTTGACAGGTATGCCAGGGTTTCGATGTGGACGCGCCTGTCTCAGTGGATACACCTGCAAATAGAATTTAGTAAATCCATAATATAGCAAAATACACCAATGCACACAGAGACACGTATACGCGTAACAGTCAATGGAGATGCGGGTATTTCAACATAGATGCATGCTAGGTAATATGATAGTTTTACACAGTGAGGTCATATACAGCAATGTGTCCAGAGACACAGAGATGTGTGCCAGCCGACAAAGACACGTGTGGTTTAGTGGCTACGCACCCTTTTGAAAAATGACCTGACACTAGAGAGGTCGACCAGACAGGTGCACGCCTATTTCGATAGGCGCACGTGGGTTTCGATGGAGATGTGTCCCTCTCTGACACACACACGTACCCCTTAAAAAACCTTCAATAAACATGAAAATGAATTTTTTTTAAAGCCAACAGGTTATTTATTAGTACAAGAAAATCATTTCTAACCTTAACCCACAAAATGACTATAAACAAAGATGATTTATCCCCTTTAGGAAATGGAAACAAGCAAATAAGAACCTATTTTTTTTCTAAAAAGATGAAAAACAGGATAAAAAATCTTGAAGGAGGCCTCCATTAATGGAGTAGAGACTTCTTGTCCCACCGGGCATGCCAAATGTATGCATGAGAAGATTAGTTATGTTAATAAACAAGAAACTAGCTAAGTAGTTCCATGATCTAACTAAACCTATCATAAGCATCAAGATGAGTGCTACACAAGATAACTTCTACAATAATGAATTAAACTAAAACACTATCATTTTATCTCTGAGTTCTCTATGATTACTTAAAACATAAATTGAACCTAGTTAAACCTATGAGCAATCAAATTAGATTTGTTGTTTGCTTCAATGGAGGTGAGGAGGTCTCTCTAAAATGGCTACAAGGCCAAGTTAGATACCCTCTTACTAACCTACTATGAAGTTATGGATGCAAGATGGAGGAGCTTCAACAATGGAGGATAGCCAAGATCAAATGCCTATTAGCTTGGCTAATGCAAACCAGGTCTAATGCCAATATCTCCAAATGTGAGAGAGAAGGACTTGTGAGTGAAGTTGTTAGTTTGAAAGGGAGGGGTGAACCTTCTATTTATAGATTTACAAATGAGAGGATGTTGAACTTTGGGTGCATGTGGGACTAAAGCTCAAAAAGCACTTTTTGATTAGATTAGGATAAACATGATTTAGGCTAAGTTAAGCTTGGTTTAGGCTAGTTAACTAGGATTTAGACTAGTTAAACTTGATTAGCATGTGATTAGAGACTCATTGAGAGTTGGGAGGGGTCTGGATAACCAATTATGATTGATAGATAACCTATGAAGCCAATAGAAGTGGTCTAGAGAGAACTAGGGAGATTTTGAATGGTCGAAAGGAGGAATGTTTAGCTAATAAGAGATATATTATCCAAATAAGTTGAATATGGAAAGAATACGATCGAGAAGGTGTCGTAAATGGGCATCCGAGAGTGGGGCGAAGAAGGGTTGATTAAAAAAGTGTCGTAAATCGGTTGAATGGGAGGAGATGCTAAGTGTAAGCATATTTCAGGTGTCTACACCGCTGTCTGGTTCTATTCTATGGAGTCCATCTTTTCATCTATGCCATGCTCCCATTGTTTTTGGGTATCAACCTCCATCACTTCTTCCAAACTCTCTGGTTCACCAATGTCAGTCAATAATAAATAAGGAAGGTGTAAATATTTCTGGAGACCTACTTACCCTTTGTGACCTTCTCACTGAGATCTAGGGTGACGGAGGTTCAATATGTACATCTTGTACATTAGTGTCCACCTCTGACAGTGACCAACACCGGTCACCTATAGTCGATGCCAGTTCATCTAACTGATGTTGGTCCTTCTCTTCTATAGCCAATGCTAGTTCAGGTGCCGATGCTAGTTACTGTGTAGATCTGAAGGATTTAATTTCAAATTCGAGATTAAATTTTCATTCAGAAAATATTCTTTCGGTTCATCTTTGGGTACCAAACATTTATCCCTGTAGATTCTCTTTTTATTCCAATCAATGTCATGAATCCTAATAATATTAGCATTCTCTAAATCCCAAAACCGGAATTTGAAATCACCAAATCCATAACCAATGAAAGTACATCTTTTGGATTTAGCATCCAATTTCTTTCTATTTTATCTATTAATATGCACAAAAGCTTCTGAACCAAATACTCTAAGAACAGAAAGATATACCTCTTTTCCAATCTAAGATTCTTCTAGTATTCCACCATCTAGTGCACTTGAAAAACCATGATTGATTAAAAACACCGCCGTGTCTATTGCTTCTGCCCAAAACTGTAAGGGAAATATAACATGTATCCTCATGCTTCTAACATGTCCCATGATTGTCTTGTTCATTCTTTCTTCAACACCATTCTCCTATGGTGTTCTAGGAACTTTTCTTTCTCTTGTAAACCATTCACTGAACAATAATCATTGAAAGTCTTGCTGCAGTACTCACCACCATTGTCAAATCTAAGACACTTTAACTTTAAACTAGTTTCATTTTCCACAAGGGATTTCCATATTTTAAAAGTCTCAAAAACATCAAATTTATGCTTAATACAATAAACACATACCTTTCTTGTAGCATCATTAATGAAAGTCATAATATTGGGATTCACTATGAGAAGATACTTTGGCTGGTCCCCACACATTTGAGTGCACAAGCTCTAATTTTTCATTCTTCTTTGTTACCCCAAATTTGAGAAATACCAGTATGTTTTTCTTTCCAAATATACAATTCTCATAGAAATAAATATCTACATTTTTCAAATTTCATAACTTACCCTTAGCCTTTAAGATCTGCATTCATTTTTGACTCATATGGCCCAGCTGATTATGCCACATGCTTGCATCTAAATATGTAGTAGATAGCACAGAAAAGGAATCAGTAACACATGCATATAAATACAATTATCCTACATTTTTATCTCTTGCCACAACAATATTTTCCTTGGTAACTTTCCAAGAGTCAGTTGTGAATGTAACCATGTAACCATCTTCACCAAGCAGTCCTGCAGAAATTAGATTTCTCCTGAGGCTTGGCACATGCCGCACATATTTCAATGTCCATGAATTTTCATTCTACAATTTTAGATAAAATTCACATTTACCAGTGATATTTCATGGTTCATCATGTCTCCTAAATAAACATGCCCAAAATCACCCTAGACATAATTTCTGAAATAACCCTTATCAGGGGTAGAATGAAAAGAAGCTCCTAAATCTAAAAAAACATGATTCAATTTTACTATCCAAGGAGAGAATCAGGGCATCTTGTATTACCTGAGTATCAATATTTTCATCTTTACCTTTTTCTGGTAAGTTCTCTTTATTTTCCTTAAACTAACAATCATTCTTTGCATGTACTTTCTATCCACAATTCCAGCATGTTATTCCTTTACCTCTAGATTTAGATCAACCACTCCTATACTTTTTTTCATTATTCTTACTCTTGTATCTCTCCTTCTTCATTTCCCTTATTTTTACATTCAAATCATTTCTAGATGATGATTCCTGTGTACTTTTCCTGTGATTTTATTCATTCAGGGTTACACTAACCATATCATCAAACTTTAAAATATTAGTAGCAGATGTTGTATTACTAACAACCATAACCAAGTTATCCCAATTACCAGGAAAAAAATAGAAATATAAGTGCTTTAACTTCATCATCAAATGAAATATTAACCAATTTTAATTGATTTACAATGGAACATAAATCATTCAAATGACTAGATGCAAATTCACCTTCTTACATATTAGAATTAAATAATTTATTCATCAAATAAACTTTATTTGAAGCACTAAGTTTTTCATATAAATTAGTTAAAGATTTCATTAGATCTACCATATTTGTTTCTTCTGTAATATTCAAAGATAAGGATGCTACCAGACTCAATCTTATAGATCCTAGAGCCTTTCTGTCAAGAATTTTCCATTCTTCATCAGTAATATTCATAGGAATTACACTTGCATCCAATGGTAAGAACAAGTCTTTCTGATAAAGACAATATTCCACCCGCATCTTCCATATTTTATAATTACGGCAATCTAATTTCTCCACTTTGTATTTGATATATTATGACATTGTTATAGCTCCCACTCAATTAGAAATCCCTCTGTGAGTAAATCTATCAGCACACACAACCATAAAACAAAGCTCTAATACTAGTTTTTGGGGTTAGCACAAAAGGTTATACAAATATCTAAATCATATCTAAGCATATAAGAAATAAACATGAAAATAACAAGAAGAAACAATACACAAGATTTAACATGGTTCACCCAGCATGGGCTATGTCAACCAATAAACAACTAATCTATTATTCAAATATTTGACAAAGGTTATATAATGAAGATCTACAATATTCCACACCTCTTTGGATGTACACTACTTTCTTCCTCACAAGATTTTCTTTTCTCTCTCTAAGAATTTCTTTGTATAGTTATAATCAATCTTATTTCTAACCCTAGCTTTCTAGCTTATATAGGCATATACAAACTTAGGGAACTTTATCCATGCATTTACAATCATTATCTTCACTTTTTAACTAAATTTAGATCTAATTACCGTGACTTAAATAAAGTGTTCATGCACAGACAACTAATGTCGATTATCCTTAACCGATGTCGATTCCTCCTTGCCTGACTGATATCGGTTCTTAGGTGACCAACACTAGTTTGCCTACCGATATTGATGAATGTGTATTCCAAAAATTTAATAAACCATGCTACCACCGAATAAATTAAGCTCCAAAACTCAACAATTTTCAATGTATTTTTGAGATAAAGGAAGTTGAATAGGGAGCTCCAGGTATGTAAAATAAGAAGATAATTGAAGCTATACAGTTTTCAAAGAATGTGCAACAATAAAGCTGGGTCTGTTTTCCACAAAATAAAGACTAATGCTACAATAGTGTCAAAAGAGGGCATTTCTCTTACATTTTTAGATCTTACACAATAGTAAAGGACATAGACTACCCAAAACTCAAAAAACCACCAGACCAAAATGCACAGTGTTCATCATGATAGCATTGTTGCAAAATCATATTATTCAGATTAAATGAAGTAAGGGATAATATATTTCTAGGTGGCCATGGAGGTGAGATGGCATCGTCCTCATAAAAACAAAGGCACATTTTTACAAATATAAATAGAAAAAATTACCATTAATATTTCTATGCAACTCATGTCTTCATAGATCCATGCCATAGGTCAAAAATGACAAGTTACAACCATGAGATAAAATATGGAAGTATATAAGGAAATTATAAATCTACATAATGAAACAAGCATTGTTCTATATACTTTTTAGAGGAGGTCTCAAGTACACTTTTTTTTTTTTGGATTGAGGGTAAATTGAGGGTGTTTGAAAGGACACACATCCTTGTACACTTGAGGATTTTTTTGAGAGGATCCAAAACCTTGTTACAATGAAGGGGACCACTATTAGGAACCCAATTGAAGCAACCATGAAACCATAGTGAAGATGTAGCGACCATCGACAATGACCACAGTGAGTGGGACAACTATTAGAAAAACCACCAGCATCGGCAGTGAGAGGAGCAGCCACCAGGGTCAACAGCAAGTGAAGCAGCCACCAGTGTCAGCAACGAGAGGAGAAACCATGACAGCAGCGAGAGGAGCAACAACAGTGAGTGGAGTAGCCACCAGCGTTAAGTAGCGAGAGGAGAAGGAGCCACCAACGTCGGCAATGAGAAGAAAAGCCACCAGTGTTAGCAGTAAGGAGTAACCACCAGTGTCA
This sequence comes from Taxus chinensis, assembly GCA_019776745.2. Classification (NCBI taxonomy): domain Eukaryota; kingdom Viridiplantae; phylum Streptophyta; class Pinopsida; order Cupressales; family Taxaceae; genus Taxus; species Taxus chinensis. The sequence goes on from CM034155.1 coordinate 281,388,866, forward strand.
GCACGAGCAGAGATGCCACCTCTAGCGGGAAACCACCTCCAAGGAGGATCATGCCTCAAGGGGATTTTAAATTGGGTGGGCAAGCACACAACCATGTGACTTGACCGCACCACTCCCAACCCATCGGCAAATTGGTTTTTGGGATAACTCTCGTGCTACAATGCCAGACATGCCTCATCACATTGAACATAGGATTCATGCCTGACCCCGACCCCCGTTGCATTGAACACTGAGTTGGCTTGACACCACATCAAGAGACCACCTCCGCCACTGAAGCAACTGACCTGCTCAGAACTACCTAGCTGAGTAACGACGAGCTATAGAGGTGGCCAGCCCGGGGAATGGACCCCGAGACCTTCCACATATAGCCCACATTCCCCATTGCTAGGGTAAACCGAACGGGCTATAAAAGTGGTTTTGGGATAACTCTCGTGCCGTAATGCCAAACATGCTTCATCACATTAAACACAGGATTCATGCCTGACCCTGACCCCCTTCACATTGAACACCGAGCCGGCTTGGCACCACGTCAAGAGACCACCTCTGCCATCGAAGCAGCTGACCCACTTGGAACTGCCTAGCCGAGTAATGACGAGCTATAGAGGTGGCCAACTTGGGGGAATGGACCCAAAGACCTCCCACATATAGCCCACATTCCCCACCACTAGGGTAAACTAGACGGGCTAGTCTCAAGTACACATTTATTAAGAATCTATTTTTAAAATTGCAAATATTTTGAGACAAACATACATGTATAGTAGTATAGATATTTGGAAATGGAGAAAGGTTTAGAAATCAGAGAATACAACACTGAAAACAGTTTCCAGCTCCAAATAAACATTCCTAGATCAAATAAGAATACAATGGAAGAGAAACTAGAAAACCACATGGTGATCCCACATAAAGTTGTTCATAGAAAATAAAAAATAAAATGATAGGGCTCAAACCCTTATGAATATTAGTCACAGAGGGCTCATAAATCTCCACGAAAGAAAAATAAATGCAAACCCAGACTCCAACCCACCTCATAATGAAAGAAAAACTTTAGGAAAACTAGAAGTTGTCTCAAAATAATGGAAATCCCAAAATAATAGAGTTCATGCTAAGCTCTTTGCCATAAATTTTGAGTTTCACAAACCCTAAAGTGGTCGAGTAAATAGCAAGCCAAAAAGCACAATACTCACATCAAATAATGATACACAAGCCAACACAAAGGCCAATGAGGAATGATAAGAAACTAAAATAAGGATCTTTACATTTAAATGGAGGCTCAAAAAATAGAAAGTGACCCAACAAATAAAATGGAAAAATATTGAGCAACTCATAAAATGCAAAGATCTTCCAGGAAAACCCCCAACATAGAAAGGTGAAAATCAAAGCTCTTAATCCTCATAAAGTTATTAGCACTAAAAAATTCAAAAAATGCAGCTCAACCAATCATCTATGGTGGTAAAAAACTAAAACTCAACCCTAGATTTGAAGTCTCAAACATCAAACAATAATGAAAAAATAAAAAGAACTTATAAGATAAAATAAAACCCCATGGCTATATTCGAACAATATCAAAGGTATAAAGTAACTCACAACAAACAAATGAAAATGAGAGCTCCCATAGAGACATGGCGAACTACATACAATGAAATGTTTGCAATAATACATACAATAACAAAGATAATTTCTCCCAATGGGCGCAAACTCAAAGGAAAATTTGGATAATGTCTCCACAATGGCCAAACCCTCTAGAAGCCTTCATGTGAACAAAAGTGAATGATGAATTTTTAGGGTTTCAACCATATTTTCCTCAATTACATGAGTTAGAATTAACCATGGTTATTTTTAACTATGCCTAGTGTTTTACTTTCCCACGAAGATAAGGTTGATTGGTATTTTAGAATTATCATATGGGGAATTAAATGTCAATGCATGGTTACCCAATCAAATAAAATTTTATTATTGGCATGTTGACAAAATAGGGAGGTTCATAATTAAACCTTAGCCAAACTCAGTATAGCTATGATTTTCCATAATGCATGTTACTTCGAAGGGAAAGAATAAACTATTATTATCATGCAATGATATCCTGGAAAGGGATAAGACAAGAGAAGATCAATGAAAATCCTTGCATGTAAAGTAAGAAAAAGTCATTTCAATTTTTGCATGCATGCACTAGAGGACATATATAGCCTTTTGACTAAAGATACAAGGAGTGTTACCTTATTTTTACTAAATTGTCCTTAATATTCACAAAATCACGTACACACACATTGAGCCTTGTTAAGAGGAACTTGAATAGTCAACAATAGCTTGATTGAGGTGAAGAGTGAACTTGATAAACTATCGTTAGCCCTTTTTCGCATTAAAAAATTATATTTTGGGAAGGTTCAAGGTGCATGAGGGAGAGTTTTTTTTTTATGTATGAAGGGACTATTATTAGGAAGTGCTATTTTGGGAGCTAAGTTGGAGTTGTCTTGTTATATGTACATATATTTAATAAGCATGTGGGGGGGCTTATTGTTTGGCAGACTTATGCTGCAAAATGTTTGTACTGTGCACCTTTGATTAATAAAGAATGATTTTCCTCAATATTCAATCTTTTTTTGTAGTTTTTTTCAGAAGCTTCTTTGTGCGTTCAAGTGAATGAATATGTTACTTTGCATGCTATCAACTTCTAGACACCTCCATTTAGCTATTTAATAATTTTTACAGGATTTTCAAGTGTTTTCAAACACCTTATTGAGTACATAATCTGTTGAAGTGAATAATCTGTATTCCATCAATCTTTAAGTGTGTTATGTGTAAGATTAAGTCCCACAGATTTTGGTGCATCACCCTTTTTAAGCTTTCAATTATTTACAGTTTGTCTCTAACCCTCAACCCACTCATTTTCATTAATTTTAAGGTGATCCATAAAGGGAACCAACCCTCTATGTAGGTTCTCCTCAGGTCAAGGTACCCATAAGTCGGAGGAGATCCCATTGTACTAAACGAAGTCAAAGTCAAATAACCCATATAGCACAGAGGTGTACTTCAGACCGATATCATTAGGTAGAGTTCATATTTATCCCTATGCTAGAGAATTTATTATTATTATTTTTAAATTGATTGAAGATAGAGATTATTTTTTGATGTGCTCTGGGAACTTCAAAATCATCTCCTCCTCATGAAATAGTGGTTTCCTTCCTTCGATTTTATCACTAAAATATTCCATGTTAAACCCATATGGGTTAGTTTTACTCATCTCCCACTATAATTTTGGGGGGAGGACAACCTTATTGCCATGGGAAATTCTTTGGGAAAATTCTTGGACATTGATTCCAAAAATGAACTGTATACTCACACTAACTATGCTCGCATTCTGGTAAATTTGGATACCTCATTTGATCTACTGGATTTGATGGAACTAAGAGTGTTGGATCAAATTTGGTCCCAACCTTTGAAATATGAAGGGTTACCCTTAAAATGTAGGAAATGCTTTAACCTAGGTCATCTAGCTTCAGACTGCAAGACTATGAAACACAAGGTCAATGGGAAAGTTTCTTGGTGGAAGGATGCCTAGCCAAATATGTTGGTCATGAAAAGTGATATTGATTACTCCACAGAGGATTCATAAAATGAAGATGGCAAGAATCAACATCTAGTTGGGAACCCTACTCCCTCTGATGATGTGGAGGTTGGCGAGATGGTTTTTTCATAGCCTACTTTGGATACGTCGTTTCCTTTGGGAACGACCTTTAATTCCATTAAAATATATATTTTGAAGGAAAATTCTAATTTTGGGATTAGTGAGAGTTATAGGTATTGCTCCCAATACATTCAATGAAAACATAAATCCTAATAAGAGTGAGGGTTGGACACTTATGAAAAAAAATAAAGGAAAGACTCTCACCATTCCTCGTAAGATAAATTTGAGATCCCATGGAAGGATCCTCTCGGGTAATCCTCTCCTTATCTTTGGCTAAGTTTGTGCTTGGGATTTAGAGAGCTCTTCGAGGATGGTCAATTTTTTTTGGACTTGTTTCTTGGGCAGATCTTTGTCCTTTTTTATTTCCTAGCCGGGGATTTTGGTGGTGAGTCCAGAGGTTTTGTTTTTTAGTCTAGGAGTATGATTCACCTTGTACATTGTTGCAATTTGTTTCTTATCTTTGGATGCACAAGGTTAATGATCCCTTCAAAATATTTCTTGTTTCATTTTGTTTGTCCTTTGGCTTGAATTCATTTCATGTACATGGTTTTTTTGTCCCCTCAATACCAAATACTTATTACCTTATCTAAAACAATATTTTAAATATATTTATTATACCAAAAGTATTATTTTTTTCCTTGATCAATAAAAAAATACCATGTGTAATATTTGATTTGTTTTCTAAAGTTTTGCATGCAAGTTAGGAGAGAATATGCTTCTAGGTCTATTTATTGAGAAATATTTCTTTTGTTTAAATGTTATAATTTTGATCCAAAAATGGAGGGAAAATATTAAGGTTAGGATTAAATTCTACCCCTGTGCTAAAGCCTATTTATTTGTTCTTTTTTCAAACCCTTGAGGATATGGATTTAATTTTTGACGAGTGTTGGGTTTGGGGTGAATACAGAATCATGTTCAAGATATGATATCCATATTTTGATCGTCTAAAATACTCCTTTGATACCTACCTTGTTTGGATTTTCTTGCCAAGACTTCCATTACAGATCTAGAACAAATCTTTCTTTATTGCTATAGGAAATACCCTAGGATCTTCTATGAAAGTTCATGATAAAACCTCTCATAAAATTCATACAATTTCTGCCAAAATTTTGGTAGATCTTGACAACTCTCAACCCCTTATAGAATAAATTAACCTACAAATAGGAAATAGAAATAGGGTAAAATGGATAGATTACGAGGATTTATCCTTCAAATGTTGGGGATTCTTCTAACAGGAAATTTATTAGATGATTGCAAACATCCCAGATGGAAGGAAAAACCTACGTGGTGGAAGGAATATTTGCTAGAAAATTTTACATTTAACCCCTATTCAGACCCAATTAAGAAATATTCAAACCCCTCAATGGTTGACGCTCCCCTAATCCAGAGAAAGAGCCTAAAAATAATAATCTTCTTATATCTACTAAGATTGGTTAGGATTCTTCAACCCAAGAGGTGATTGCTAAATCTATGATGGATTGTGCCTCATTTCCCCTCGTTAAGGGTCACATTCCTATTAAAAAATATTGAATTTATTCTTCTAATAATCATGGAAGAAGGTAATGAGGATTGGGCGGTGGTGGAACAAAGGAAGAAAGGACATTAAAAACTAAAACCCACCATATTTTCAGACAAGGAATGAATCCTGTCCTATTTTGTGTTGTTATCACTTTATTTGTTATAGAGGCCTATTATCTCTTGAAAGTGCACCCTGGTTGAGAGATGAAAACAAGGGTTCTAAGCTTTCTTGATCTCTCACTTTTGTAGATACAATGGAAACACCTCAAGTCTATGGGTATACCTATTGTTGAGGTGAGTCTTCGGTATCAAGGTCGGTTCCTTATTGATGTATCATAAAATAGTTTTTTGGGGTTTTGAGGGTAAAAATATGACTGTAAATAAAATTGAAATGGGTGATACACCAAACGTATTGAGGGTTTTGACTAATTATATGCACGATAAAATTGAGGATAAATTTTAGATGCACGAACCAATGGTTTTCAACAGAATATCAAGCCAATACACTTATATATTGAGGGATAAATCACAATAACACAATAAGCTAAATATGATCACTAAGACTATGCAGAAAAGACCAGATTTGTAGTAATGAAAGATGATTAATTAGGGAATTAACATTCAAAATAATTAATGGAAAGATACACACCACTGAAAATAATTGGAAAGGCCAAAACTAGTTCTCATTCAAAGCAAAACTGAAAAAAATATGCTTTAGCACTCATATGTCCAAAAATTCCTCATTTTGCCTTGCAATTACACAATATATAACAATAATGCTTCACCCGGCCCCTCCTAAAAATAGACTATAGTCTGTACTCGCCCATGCATGCTAATTTTACCCCTTTATCATGAATAAATAAAGGATTAAAAAATAGACATGTTGATTACAATGTGGCATTAATAGCCTTAGTTACAAAAATACACTTGGTCAAAGTGTAGTTGACGGTTCTATTTTTAAATATAATGAATAAAATTGGGTGAATAATTTAGCTAATAATAGCTCTTTCTTGTTGTGCAAGTCTCATTTTGCAAGTGCATGATCTTTATCTTCTTGCATGATGTGACACCTGTATTATGTCTTTATCTCTATTTTTTCCTCTAACGAAGGCATGCAAAATTACATTTGGTGGAAAAGTAATGCTTTTGATCTCCAATACTTAACAAAAATGTCACCTTACTATTAGGAAACCTATTTTGTGCTTTATGATATTTCTGGAAACATTGATCTCCTTAATAGTTGTAAACTTGTGCACGAATGATGCTTCTGTAGATTGTTGATTTGGTATAATAACAATCTTGTATCTATTTTATTTCGGTGACATCCTGAAAGTTTATTGATCTTTTTGTAACTGAAAATGATGCTCTTTGGACCAATAAGACTTGACATTTGAGAACTTTATTATGAATTTTCAATCATATAGCTTTGTGAGTAAGATTCCATTTCAAAAATCTGCTGGTGATTTCCCCATGAATGAGCTAAGCATTCTTTTTTCTATTTTTGCTAGATTTCTAAAAGATTTGTATTGTAATTTGTTAATATCCTTAATTTTCTAACAACATTCAGGGACCAAATCCTAAATGAAAAATGCATTTATAAATCTGTTTTCCAATATAAAACCGTCATTGTGAATGAAAAGTTTTTGTGTTTCAACAATGATCAACATGTTGGTGTTGCATTCTAATTGTTTTTTATATAACTTCTTGTTTTGAATACAGAGGTTGACATTTCATATGATCAGAAACCTCCTAAGAGCAAGGAAACTAAACCTTGTGAGTTTAAAAGGAACCTATCTTTATTTGAAGTTGGATCATTCTATGTATTTCTTTAATGAACATTGGAGGAATACAAATTCTATTCCTTTATATTCCCTGATTTACTATACTTAATTCTTAGAAAAAATTCCTTGAAAACTATCACATTCTCTCTTTTGTTGATTATGATTTCTGAAGCCACGAGTTTCTGCAAGATACTACTTTCTTAATTCCTTGTATGTTACTTTATGTACCTTATGCCTCTGATATTAGAAAATCTATTTGCATGATGTTGGACAGTACATGAGTACAAATTAAACCTTGAGCTCTTGACTAATGTTTTTTCCTTTTATTTTCAGGTACACTATAGTTGCTGGATGACAAAGAATGGAAGATGGAGCTAGAGCCAAAACAATGTAAACTAGGAGAAAACCCAAGGCAATGATGAGTTTCTTCTACACTCTTTTACTTTTAACTTTATGCGCATGTACTTACTACTTTAGAAGTTATGAGTTACCACACAGCTTATGTGGGAGACATTGAATTTCTTCATGAATAAATGACATTAATTTTTGTAACTGAGTTGTATACTTCTTTCTGCATTTAGCTTTATGATATGTATTGATTGTATAATGAAATAAACAACTCAATAACATAATTAATAGTATTTAAATATGTAGAAATAATGAGTTTTGATATACCTGTAACTTAATAATGAACTCTTCTCAAATTCATGTAGATGCAACTCTGCTTGCTGCTCCTGAATATAACATTTCCCCTAAATTGTGATTCCTGCCTTCGTCAAGGCAATGCATTAGTCCTTCGGGGCTTTTGTGTTTCCTTGCTAAAGATGAACATGGAATGATAGCCTATGTGAGGTGTTACATTATGTAACAACACACATAGCTACAGATTACATGTAGTTAATCAATTGTTGTAACTTAAAACACAATGAAAAACTGTATGAATCCTCCTAGTTAGGTCTATTTCATCAATTCCTTCTATCAAAAACAAAGTTTCGAGCTGCCCATTTTTACACGAGTGTAAAAATTGTCAACAAGGCCTACATTTATTAGGATGTATTTTTGTTGCGAGAAGGTCATTGGTTGGTTATGGGTGGATTATCTCTATTGGGCAGTTCAATTGCCTCTTTTCTTGGTACTTCATTGTATATCTAGGTTCTTAGAATTCTTTCCTTTTGTGCTCGTTTGTTGTATATGGGATTTTTCCCTTTTGGTGTACTGGGATATGGCACCCATTTGAAGACCATTTATCAATAATAAATATTATAATTTTGATCCTAAAATAATGTAAATTTCCATCATATTGCTCTGTAATAGATTTTCATGCCTTTTATTTCTTTCATGGAAACCTTCCCAATTACTTTTTCATACCTACATATATTCATGTCCATATAAATTTGCCATTAGTGACCCAATTTTTATTTGATACTACACAAATGTAATGCCATTTAAAATCCAATTTTATAGATCACTTGGAAAAATTCACTACCCAAAATAATTTTTTTGAAGATTTAATTTTTCTACAACATTTGAAATGGTATGAGATTATGGGCATCGGGTTCATCATAACATATGATGACAAATCCCTGTGGAAAACAATATATATCTTTCATTTTATCCACTCTATGCACCAAACTATTCTCCCTAAGATCCTTCATTAGAATCTCTATTAACTAGTGGTCGCTCCGGGAGGAGCAAGATTACGCCATGGGAGGAACATTTGTGGTTAGGAATGCAAAGGTGGGTGTGTTTTTGGTGGTTTTTGTGGTTTTTTTTTGTTTTGAATTTAAATTATTGATCAGTTTTGTGGGTGTATTGTGATTTTAAGTTAATTTTAGTTTGAGGTTTTCTTCTTACTGCAATGACATTGCGGGATAGTTGTTTGTATATGGTCATGAATTTATTGTAATTTCATCTTGGATTATTCGAGAAGATCGCAATCATTATTCAGGCTTGGATTTATTGACATGGAACAATTGTTGTTTTTAAGGTTGAACCTTGAGATGGGCACAATTTTATTTGCTTCAATTTGGGTTTTTTATGTAGCCAACTAAACTTGGGTTTTCAATTACTTGGGCGAAGGGAAGTAAGATTGTAATGTTGAAAGGAATGCTTTCAATTGATTATGATTTATCTGATATGAACTTTGTATGATGTAGATGTTAGTCTTAAGGGCCAAGAAACATATTTAAACAACATTGTAAGTGATGATTTTGGCATCAATTGTTAAACATTCTGTACAGTGCAAATTTTTTTTGTTTTTCAGTTTATTTTGTAGATGTTAATAACAATCAATGGCATTGAATTCTACAATGTTTGGTTAAGTTGTAACAATTTGCAATCTGTAGAACAATTATTTCATAACTCTAAACATTTGTTTATTGAGTTAATTGGACGTTCACAACATATTTTGGAGCAGTATTTCCACTATTGTTGACAAAGCAATGTAAGTTTTATAGTTTTTTGTATTAACCTAGATCTTCCAATGTTGATTCTTGTCAATAAGTAGGTAAGACATTATATTAATGTCTAAAATAATGCTGAAACTGAAAGAGTGGATTGGCTATCCTTGTGAATGTATGCTCGTGAAAATATGGGCCTGTAATAGTTGATGAATATATGTACCTTAGTATGCATCTATACAAAATGTGGAAGCATACCTAATGCACATGAATTGTTTGAAAGAATTTCTGAAAAAGATGGGGTATGAGGGACTGTCTAATGGTTTGTTAGCTATAGTTGTAAGTGTTGTAGTGGACATATATACAAAATGTCGAAGCATACAACTGACTATTATGTCAGTCAAAATTCCTCCATCAAGAGGATGGTGACAAAGGTTGTGGAATTTGGCTTTACATCTACCAATTGCAATTGCATGAATGTTTATAAGTAATTACAACACATTTTCAGAAGATTCATTTTGGACATATCCTACAATCATTACTGTCCACGATAGTAAATTTTTTTTAGGCATTCTGTTGAATAGTTCATGTGCTTTGTTTTATGTGCATACCATGTTCCAAAGCTCCCATTTTGGCACGGGCTGGGATTATGTTAGCAAATGTAGACTGATCAGGTTGAAGACCTGTTTGTTGCATATGGTGGAACACTGTGACTGCCTTGTGAGGACAACCATGTGTTTTGTATGTGGCAATAATTTTATTCCATGAGAAATTGACTCCTTCTTTCACTTGGGAAAACTCTTTATGGGCATCTATCAAAACTCTGATAGGAATATTAGATCAAAAAACACTTGCATCAACCTCTTTGAATACCAATATAAAATCTCCCGGCATTTTCCATCAGTCTTTTCCTTTGGAATATATTTTCTTAACATAACTTGTAGTAGGGTAAAAGACTTGCTAAAACAAACTCGAAACACCAAGCTACAAGGTCGTAACATGACAAGTGAATGCAAAAATCCATAGTTGAGGGGCATTAGAGGTTGTTCTACCTTGTTTCCTGTGTCCAACATCAGTTCTACTGTGATCAGTAATTGATCTTATTGATCTTGCATGATCCAATCTCAATCAGGAAATCATTAAGTTGATTATTCAAATCCCTTGGCAGGCTTTCACCTCTTCTTTCACCCAGCTCTACTTCAACTGGGTTAGTATCAATTTTTTCCTGCTGTCCTGACCTATTTCTGGTGAAATAGTTGTGTGATCATATCTCTGTAGAGTGCACAAAAACAGTTCAAATGATATGCAATAATCCAGGTCACTACTGATAAAAAAACAACATGCAATCCTCTGGGTATCCTTCAACTGGCATGCAATATTGGAACTTCAACAAGTTGGACAAATCACCAACTCTGATACTACTGAAATACCTTTTTCTTATTTTCCATGGTTTAGCGCTTAAATATTTGCAAAATTACATGGGTATTTTTCTTTAATAGTTTTTAGGAGGTTTGGAATAATTTACTGTATGTAACCATATCGATGTATAACGAATTTCAGAAATAGTTAATGCAATAAAGTTGAAGAATTTCAGGTACTTTTATTGAGCTGAGATACTACAAATCTATAATCAATTATTTGCAGTCATGAATTGAAGAAGCACAATAATTCTGAAGTGGATGGTTTAGGTGGGGATTATAAATAGTTAAATTATCATGGTAATCAAGGCTCACAAATAAATTTCAAGATAGCAACAAAAGAGGCAATAACTAGGGGCTTCAAAATTTATTTTGCAGCTATCACCAAGGAGTTTCCTTTCTGTCCTCGTCTGCTTATCATGTACAATCATGAAGTCTACATTCTAATGTTTGTGCAATTATTATTTTTTGAACAAATTCAACAAAAGGGCAGAATTGTGACAAATATTTGGCATTAACTGGAAACTAACAGAACTTCATATTCATAATTTAAATAGGCGGGCACCATTGCTTAATTAATTACACATTTCTTGTAAATAAATGAAATGGTGTAGAACTGGGTTTTTAAAAGCCATATGTAAATGGCTGCCATTAAGAGGCTAATAAAAAAAAAACAGCAATCATATGTCTGATCTTGACTGTAAATCAAAAGTGCTTCTACCATAATTATATAGTTCGCAGTATGTATAATGGGGGGGTACAAGTTTTTTATTGGGGGTGGTTTTCTTGTTGCTGTGGTGAGGGGGTGGGTTTATAGTACTCGATGTAGAATTTTTCCCTAAGAATGTGGATGGTGTATTCATTGGAAATGGACGCTTGTTGTAGTGCAATTTGTGCTTGTTGTAATGCTTGTTGGGTATGCAACACTGCAGCGATTGCGTTGTTGTCTACGGTTGTAGCTTTTGTGCATTTTTGTTCAACACATTCAGGTAGCAATTGTTGTATTTTGGTACAATTTGTTGTGATTTGGGTTGCTATGTTGTCGAATGTGGTCACCATGTTTAAAGTACCTGCAAAAGGGGCTGGACACAAAATATGTTAGAAACGTATTTAGAGGGGGATGGGCTATATTCAGATTTGGGTTTGGCTATTTTACATTATTAGAGTAGTGCATAGAAATTGTATAAAATTATGTAAAGATATTTGAAATTAAGTGGGCAAAAAAATTTGAGAAGCCCATTCAGTCCTATGAATAATTACACTTTAACCATTACATACATTCTTTATGATTTCGATTAATGGAAGAAGAATAAAGAGAATGAATGAGGGGTGTAATCAGTTGTACTTAGAATTTCAGGGGGAAAGAAATCGCTGGAGTACATATAGGCATTTGATAAACAGATTTTATGAAGTTACAATTATCCATAATAATACATGATCAAAATGCCATGCAATTAAAATGTTGTTTACCAAATAAACCCAAAGAGAATGATTAAAAATATGAAAGTTGTAAAAGAAGCTTCAAGCGTAAAGGGGGAATGAAATTAAATAATATAAGAACTTTTTACTGAGCTACATAACACATGTAGGGAATGATAGCTTTTGATAATAGTATTTGGCCTTTTGGAAAGAAGTTAAATCATATAAGAAGTTTTTTATTGAGCCACGTAACACATGTAGGGAATGATATATTTTGATAAAAGTATTTGGCCTTCTGTACTATGAGAGAATATCATCAGAAAAACTATGTACAGTATTCAAATAAATCTGGAATGTTCTGGATGAAGGCCGTCACCCATATGGTCCCAGTTCAGTCTTCCACCATCATATGTAGAGCATATCTATAATCACATGTAGTTGTGGGAAAGTTGCATTTGCTGCAATGCCATGTTGAATCTGGGCTAGAATTTAGCTTTTTTTTGGCATTGTTTATTATTAACAAGCCGTGAACATGCAGGGTAATAATAGTTTTCCATGTTGAGATGTATAATAGTTGCAATGGTAGCAATTTTTTGGTTAGGACTGGGATTGGTACAAGCATGAATATCAACAATGTTTTTCTCCACGGCTGCCTGTGTAGTGAGTGGAGCTGTGTTGGTAGATGCCTCAGTAGTAGTTAACCAAATTTGTAGTGATTCTGTCTCCGGTACTACTGGTGCTACAAACAACTGGGTGGAAGGAACTGACGTTAGTGTTCTTCCCCTAAACTCTGCGGTTTTATCTTTTCTAACAGCTAGTATTGGCATTTCGATCGCAAGCTGACCTTGTTGTGGTTGTAAGATGTTGTTTGCCTCATCACAGAGAACTCCCCATAGAGTAATTGTTATGCAATATCCGGTGTGGTCCTTCATAGTGATTGTAGAACATTGTGTGCTACTTGCATCTGGTCAGGTGCTTGTAGAAATACCAGAGCAAAAATTTACTGCGCCTAAAACATCCACTGTGGCTCCTAGAGGATTTGTTTACACTGTGCTAATTGGTGTGAAGTGGAAAGCAGTTGTTGGTATGTACGCAGTAGGTTCTGTACAGATCTCTAAAATAGAATCCATTTCTAACATGATTTCCCATGGGTTGTTGGAATCTCTATAGCCTATCCTAACATATTTGAGCCTACCCTTTGAAATTGTGTAAATTGTGCCTTCCTATATTTTTACATGGTAAAAAGCTGCAGCTTTGCCAAAGCATGTAACATTTATGTTATCACCAAGAGTGTCAATGACATTGAAATTGAGAATCTGGCCTTCTCCTTTTGCATTGTTGTAGTTATGTATTGCTCCTTTGCGAATGACTCTTCCTTCCAATATCCACACCATATGATATGGATGTAGCTTGCTAATAGTTGTTGGTGTGCCAAGTGCTTTTCTTGGAGTGGTATTTTCCATTTCCGACAAGTCCTAGCACTTTATGGTTGACACAGCCAAAAGTGTGTAAAAGATAAGTACCGTATACAATTGTGAAAAGTTCTATGAGAATGGGAAAAACTTTTTTTAACCTAGAATTGTGGAAAATTTCGTTTTAGACTTTCTATACATGCTAGAATCCAAACAGAAAGTGTATTTTTCCTAAACGGTAATTAGTTTCTTTAATGTAAAAGAGAGTAAACCATCAATATTTTAATGAGAATGTACGCAAAAGTTTGAATGATAATAGTTGCTACTTAGATTGAAGTGAATGAATTTTATGGACGTATATGTTATGGTAGGGTTAAGAGGTTTATATTGACATGCTTTTCTATTTGTAACTGTCGTTAATAACAAATTCTTACTCACATCAATCTGTAGCTACACAATTCTAGAGTTATGGTTTTTTAAAAATTTGTATTTCCTTTTTTATTTGCAGTAATGCGGTATACACTGCTTAGCAGCTATGGCAATAAGTATGAACCTAGAAATTTGCTAGGGTTGTGCTCAAATTGAGAGAAAGTTGAAGTTGTGTAGGTAGGAGTAGGAATGAAGATTTCCTTTTCGGTTGCTAGCTTAAAGTAAACAACACGAAATTATTGGTTCATTTTGGTCATTCTTGTTATTATGGTGTTTGTAACACGTAAACTAACTCTAATTGGAACACACGGGGTTAGTACGACAAACAATTGATTTGTTAGGTGATTGATGAAGCTTGATCCACCGTTATTGCCTTGTAGAATTTGTATAGCAATTTACAATACGTATAGCATTAAAATTATTTGTTGTTCACTAAAGGTTTCTATTGAATTAATAAAACAAAAAGATGCTTCAATATTCTCCTGTATCTAATGTTTTTTTCTAGAGTTGGTAGTAAAGCTCAGATAAAGTGAGATTGGAAGGGCAAGTTACAAGATTCTTGGAAATTATTTATGCCAAATCTGGGTGAGGGTCTCCCAGCAGATTTGAACAATGTTGTATGCCAACTTGTAAAGGATTATTGATGTTAGAGCAATGAAACAATTTATGTTATTGATCCTTCCATTATCTCTGCAAGTGTTTGCAGTTGGCATGTGAATATTGTTTAAAGTTTGTAGATTGTATTTTAACTCTTCCCATAGTGGCTTCAACCTTGAATAACATAGTGAGAGCACTGTGCTTTCCACACTCAATCAATGACTGTGATAACCTTAATGTTTTGAGCTCAACTTCAATCTAATGGTGGTTGCTCAAGGATGACACACAAAGATAAATTAATGGTCCAAGTTAAAAAAAAATTCATCTCAGTTGCTACTTACATTTGCTAGCAACAATTAATACTCAAATTATACATAACAATCTGCAGACTTTTAGTTACAATTCTCTTGTATTTTAGGAGTGAGAAAGCTGGGAAGAGGAATCAGAGTTCATGTCTCTATCTCTTGGGACAAATGCAGAATGAAATTTAAGTTGGGCTCGAACGAAAAATAGTTTCAGATTCTGTTGAAGCCCTAGATTTTGAGAAATATATCAAAAAAAAAATCGTATTGTGGACAGTAATGGTTGTAGGATATGCCCAAAATGGATTTGTTAAAAATGTGTTGTAACTAATTAGAAACATTCATTTAATTGCAATTGGCATAAAAAGGCTAAAAGATATTGGTACCATGATTCAAATCAATGGAAGAGCTAGGATAAGCAATCACATGAATAAGCAAACTACATCTATCCAACCGTAATTCACTCAAGGAAGACACAAGTCACCTTAAGGATGTATACTAAAGGTATCTGGGCATTACCATATGCATATAATTTTCTGTATTGAATTTAACAAAGTTGGCAATTTAGAATTGAGGTCCACTTCACTTGCACCACATTGCAAACAAAAAATTTAGAGATCAGGATAAGATTAAAATCAAGTAGATGCTCTAGAGAAAGAAGTGTAGCCACTCAAATGATTGAGTGCAAACCAAATCTATCCATCCAAAATTCACTGAAGGAACACAGGGATCATCTGAAAGATGTAAACTTAAGGATTGCAAAAGTTCAAATAAAATTAAAACCCAACATTCCAATCTGATTTTTTGCCAGACCATGGTAGACACATTAAATAAAATCAAAACGTACAAAATTGAAAACCAAATTCTTTGGGATACCAAGCCAAACAATTACATTTACTTATTTACGGTTTGATATGCAATGAACAATGAACCTAATTGAGGAAATCTATATGTGGAATTTCCTGCACCAACAAATAGATAAATGCATAATGAATTGATTCATGCAAAAAAATATGTTGAGAGTCCAATTTGGAGCTCTCCCCTCGCAATGATTATCATAATGAATAGGTTCAAATGAAAAATTATGTTTTCAGTCCAATTTGGAGATCTCCTCACAAATTATCTACATATACTATGATCTAAGGAAGTAGTATTAGTAGAATGATTGTTATCGCAGTTGAGGCATATAAATGTCTATGGCAGCTCTGTATCTAAAATACCAACACACCGAATGTGTAGCCACACTTGACATTCTTCACATTCAATCATATTCTCTCCATCATCCTCTGTTGTTCCACAAGAGCAATCAACAGTCCACAAATTGACCCCTTCTTCTGTCCTAAACTATAGTGGCATTGTTTTTTCTTCCTAGAAGGAATTTCAAGCCCACTGAATCTTTAATACCCTCAAGTTCCACAATGGTTCTCACTTTCATATTTTTAAAACATATATAAATATCTTGAAACATATTTTCAACAGATTTTTAGATCGGCTATTGTAGCATCCTCTGGGAATTCCAACAATTAAGTGGGTGGTGGCTCTAAATGCTCTTTTTCATTAAGAATCTCAGCCATTATCCAGTATCTTAACCTCTTTCTGAATTCTACACTTGGGTGTTTTTTCTCATAGTCTTTTATGAATTGGTTAGAATCCAACAACTTCATGTTACATCTACCATCTCCTTGGCCAATCCATTATTTTTAGGCAAATCGGGTTTGAACAAGTTCTGATAAATCATTTTCAAATCTTCCTGAACTTGATATTGAGTTGCCAAATGTTCAGATTTGTGAAGCATAAAACATACCAACTCTTGGAGCACCTCTAGTGGTTTCTTAAACATGGAGCAGTAGAACATCATTGTTTTCTTCAGGTGTGGATTATATTTGGTCCTCCTTGGTTCCTTGCCAAAGAAATCTGTTAATAGTTTCATTATTGAAGGGACTTGTGAACCAAAACTCACAACCTCAACAACGTGGATCTTATCTGCAGTAAGCTCCACTTCTAACAGAGCCCTGAAACATGGGATTCCATGAGATGACATCAGGTTGAGGCATTTCTTTGAAAATTCTGAAAGCCTCATTAAGACCACCATTTTGTTGATATTCTGCTATCATTGAATTTCATTAGACCACATTTCTTTGAGGTATTTGTCCAAACAGTTTGTGTGCCCACCCACACCCTGGTATAAAGCTCTTGTGTTGGAACATGCTAGGGGGATGATGGAAAAGGTTGTGGAGTTTGGTTTTCCATATCTTGCAACCATGGCACTCCACAAGAGGACATCTAGTTGAGGCATTTCTTTGAAAAGCCTTAAAGCGTCCTCAAGAAAATCACTTTTTTTGAGAAATTTTGTCAAACAGTTCATGTACCTTATGTATTCTTCCACATTTTGCATACATGTCTGGCATGCCATTTGCAACTACGACATCTGACAAAAATCTCCTTTGCATTATGCTTTTAACATACATGTTGATAAGGTTATTTTGACAAAATGTGCGAGTAGCAAATGCAACGGCACAGGTGGGTAAAGCTGCATACGGGGACAATTCATGGGCTTTTTCAACAAGTCCATTTTGTGCATATCCTGCAATCATGACACTCCTTGAGATCACATCTCTTTGAGGAATTATATCAAACACTTCACGTGCATTTTCAACAAATTCACATTGTGCATGTCCTGCAATCGTGGCATTCCATGAGCCCACATTTCTTTGAGACATTTTATCAAACAGTTCACGTGCCTTTTCTCCCAATAGCACTCCACAACCATCTCATTTTTTCCCATGGCATGTCCAGCCTTGCCATCCTACACCTTTAGGCTTGCTTTTTTTTTCCCTGGAGGTACTATTTCAGCTTATTGCTTCAGCTTTTTCGGGTTCAACCTTGCTTGTTACAGAGGCAAAGTCTACAGGTTAGCTTGTGTGTACCCTGATTTCTCTTGCCAAGTTGTTTGTCTACTATTTTTTATATCAATATGAAAATAATGCATTTGAATGTTCATCGGGGAACTGTTATATGTAAAACATTATGGGGAAAGAAGAACAAAATGGAAGCAAACATTAAGACATCAAGCAATAGTTTAGATCATTATATAAGAAAATTAATTACCTACAATAGAAAACAAAGAAAATAAATAGCAATGAACATGGAAAAATAGCAAAACAAACCTGTGCACTGAAGGTTTGAAACAGGGGCGGCAGAAGCAAAGCGATAACAGACAAGAATAGAAGAAACCACACATGCAAGTGGAGATCATATTGAAGGGTTTGCAATAATCGACAAGGACAGCTGCAGCTGAAAATGGATGCGCAAATCACCAAAGAACCAACATGCCGACAATCCTTGACAGGCAGGTGAAGTAGGAGGATCTGATGACAAGCAGCAGGAAGCTGCACACCGTCGTCGTTGGAGACCAAGTGCACTAGAGCCACGCCTCCGGCGTAATTACATTTGATTATTGCCTTGTTCCTACTTCAGATTCGTCAATTACATAAAAAGATTCAAATATAGGGCATGATTTTGAGAATCTTTTCTTCCTTAATAGAGTGAGTGCTGGGGTTCAAAAGGATTGTGTGTTGTTTCTAGAACCATGTGGAGTGAGCATTGGTGCTTAAACACTGTTTGTACTATACAGAAAAGGGCCATGCACATTTATTCTAAAATTAAAATGCTTATACTCATAAAGTGTCATGCTGTTTGCTATTTTCTACTTGACAACACATGAGATCATATATTTTAAAGTCATGTGATAAATGCAAATATCCATATTTTTGTATATCTTTACATAAATTTGTAAATTGTACCTAACATAGTTTTTAGTACGTGTCAGTGATTTACATTTCATTATGACGCTGGGAAGGGCTATAGTAGTCTTAATTTTTTATCATATATTTGTTGTTCCCTCGGAGATTCCAATACAAGGTATTATGGTCCCCGATCGATTGGTCAAATTAGAAAAAAAAAAAAAACACACACCAAGATTATTTTTTTATTTCAGATTAAGGGGATCAAGGTGATCCCACTTGAACATTTCCTATTGTCAAAAGGGAATTTGCAGTCATCCATAGGTTTATAGCAAATAAGCATATATTCCTATCACTAAATTTATATATCAATTTAGAGAAGTTTATAAGGTTTCAGCATATATCCTATTAGTTCTATTCAAAACTTTGACTGCATTCTATACTACATACCTTGCCTTTTGTTGAGTTAAGTGTTTTGATAGTTAAGTATATATTGAATCATTTGTGCGTGTGCTTAAGTGGAACTACCATAGTGACCCATTATGATTGTGATAAGTAGAGAATGCCAAATATAAACATGGGCTTTTATTATAATGTTTACCTATTCAATTTTAAGTGTTGTTTTGGATATTATAAGATGCTAGTGAAAGTTGAATATTCATTCGTAATTTGTAACTTAGTGATCTTATCTCTGTTTGAGGTGCAAATTTCAGGAAAAGTTACTTATGTTTTCTTATTGATGTCCAGAATTAGCTAGGGTTAGGAAAACATTTATTACTGTTCTCGTTAATATTTTTTTAGTGAGTAATTAGTAATGGGATTATTGTTGTATAGTACAACAATAATATATATGTTTGTTATACCCGTGATTATTATTCCGGGTTCTTTCTTGTACCTAGTTTCTATTTATTAGGAAAGGAAAGGAGTTTGTTGTCTTTATGGCTATATAATAGCCAATGTATAATTCTAATCATAATAGAAAAAAATTCTTGTTCTGTGTACAATACCATCTGACTATCCCTCCCTCGCACGTTTGGTGGTCGTGTATTTAATTAAAAATAGTCAAATCTTACAGTAACATTTGCTTTGGCTCAGTGGTAGGCCTCCAGCGTAACATTTCGGAGGTTGGGAGTTTGAATCTCTATCTCCCCACGAACGTGCATGAGATAGGCTCCGCTGTACAATACTTATAGTCTGATCTAAATCATTATTTGGTATCAGAGCAAGAGAATATTTTTATGGATCAATGATTTATTTGAAGGGGAATTTATAGTATTTTAGATATCCCCGCACAGTTTTTTTTCCAAGTAAAATATGGAAACCGCTAGTGGGTGATAGAGGAATTTTGAAGGCATGTTTGAACTAGGAAAGGTATAAATGTATGGATAGGCACGTTTTGAATGGACCAAACTACAAGGAAAATTTTGACATCAGTTTTGAATTGGTTGATTTAGTATTGGCAAAGATTTACATAGGTTTTTTTAGTAGAAGTGGTTAAATAGGATGTCTTTTTAATTGTTTTTTGAACAATGCATGATTGAAGAGTTTCAATGTCACATTTAAGGGTGTTTTTTACCTATTGGAGTCTATGAATTGAAGTATATTGAGAGAATTTTTCATTGTCAAAATGGAATGGGTTATGGGAAACATTGAAGCTTATTAAGACATTGTGGTATTTGCAAAAAATTTAGCTACATAGGTCTGGAGATCAGGTTTTATCTTTAATTTTTAAAATTCAAGTAAGCTATTTTTTTTTTAGGAAAAAACCCAGAGGGTATTTAAGAGAGGTTTTTTTTTTCAAAATTTTAAATCCATGTGTGTGCAAAAGTTTTGTTTGTGAAATTTGAATTTTTTACAAATGCTCATTTATCATTATTTTAAAAATGGGGGCACAGCTAAAATTTAATTTCTTTGTGATTACAATTCTAACTATAATATTTGTTAGGTGATTATAGTTTATTAAATACAAAGATTTTTTTTTGTTTATGTGAATATTGGAAGTAAATTTTAAAATGGTTACACTAAGTATGTTGTAAGCATGGCTATAAGAATTTGTTTTATAAGCAACAATTAGGTCTAGCTAGAATTAGTTATACAACAATAAGAAGATGGATTGTACACAAATACTTGTCTTCATATATATACATATATGTACAACATATTACAAACAAGTGAAGTCCTTTTTTAACAAGCGTATATATACAAAATATTTGCAGTTGTTTTTTTTTTTTCATTTTGTGCCATCTAGAAATGTTGCTACCAGCTCTGTGTGATCCACGTATATACAAAAATTTTGGTTGTTTTTTTTTTCATTCTGTGCCATCTAGAAATGTTGCTATGAGCTCTGCGTGATCCACGTCTTGTTCGGCAGGAGTCATGCTGTGTGAACTGTGCAAGAGAGTTGTTCCTTTCCTTTATAGGTAGATGGGCTCACAAAGAAAATGAACCTGTACGTATGAAACAACACCTGTTTAATAATGTTCCACAGGTCATCTGTACTCCTTGTTGGCTCTTTCAGAGCATTAGCAGGTACCCCAAGCAGGGTTAATGCTACGTCATCGAAGGCCGTCACCCATATGGTCCCAGTTCAGTCTTCCACCATCATATGTAGAGGCATATCTATAATCACATGTAGTTGTGGGCAAGTTGCATTTGCTGCAATGCCATGTTGAATATGGGCTAGAATTTAGCTTTTTTTTTGGCATTGTTTATTATTAACAAGCCGTGAACATGCAGGGTAACAATAGTTTTCCATGTTGAGATGTATAATAGTTGCAATGGTAGCAATTTGTTGGTTAGGACTGGGACTGGTACAAGCATGGATATCAACAATGTTTTTCTCCACGGCTGCCTGTGTAGTGAGTGGAGCTGCGTTGGTAAATGCCTCAGTAGTAGTTAACCAAATTTGTAGTGATTCTGTCTCCGGTACTACTGGTGCTACAAACAACTGGGTGGAAGGAACTGACGTTAGTGTTCTTCCCCTAAACTCTGCGGTTTTATCTTTTCTAACAGCTAGTATTGGCATTTCGATCGCAAGCTGACCTTGTTGTGGTTGTAAGATGTTGTTTGCCTCATCACAGAGAACTCCCCATAGAGTAATTGTTATGCAATATCCGGTGTGGTCCTTCATAGTGATTGTAGAACATTGTGTGCTACTTGCATCTGGTCAGGTGCTTGTAGAAATAGCAGAGCAAAAAGTTACTGTGCCTAAAACATCCATTGTGGCTCCGAGAGGATTTTTTTGGACTGCACTAATTGGTGTGAAGTGGAAAGAAGTTGTTGGTATGTACGCAGTAGGTTCTGTACAGATCTCTAAAATAGAATCCATTTCTAACATGATTTCCCATGGGCTGTTGGAATCCCTATAGCATATCTTAACATATTTGAGCGTACCCTTTGAAATTGTGTAAATTGTGCCTTCCTGTATTTTTTCATGGTAAAAGTTGCAGCTTTACCAAAGCATGTAACGTTTATGTCATCACCAAGAGTTTCAATCACATTGAAATTGAGAATATGGCCTTCTCCTTTTGCATTGTTGTAGTTATGTATTGCTCCTTTGCGAATGACTCTTCCTTCCAATATCCACACCATATGATATGGATGTAGCTTGTTAATAGTTGTTGGTGTGCCAAGTGCTTTTCTTGGAGTGGTATTTTCCATTTCTGACAAGTCCTAGCACTTTATGGTTGACACATCCAAAAGTGTGTAAAAGATAAGTACCGTATACAATTGTGAAAAGTTCTATGAGAATGGGAAAAAAAAAATTTTAACCTGGAATTGTGGAAATTTTCATTTTAGACTTTCTATACATGCTAGAATCCAAACAGAAAGTGTATTTTGCCTAAACGGTATTTAGTTTCTTTAATGTAAAAGAGAGTAAACCATCAATATTTTAATGAGAATGTACGCAAAAGTTTGAATGATAATAGCTGCTACTTAGATTGAAGTGAATGAATTTTATGGACGTATATGTTATGGTAGGGTTAAGGGGTTTATACTAACATGCTTTTCTATTTGTAACTATCCTTAATAAAAAATTCTTACTCACATCAATCTGTAGCTACACAATTCTAGAGTTATGGTTTTTTAAAAATTTGTATTTCCTTTTTTATTTGCAGTAATGCAGTATACACTGCTTAGCAACTATGGTAATAAGTATGAACCTAGAAATTTGCTAGGGTTGTGCTCAAATTGAGAGAAAGGTGAAGTTGTGTAGGTAGGAGTAGGAATGAAGATTTCCTTTTCGGTTGCTAGCTTAAAGTAAACAACATAAAATTATTGGTTCATTTTGGTCATTCTCGTTATTATGGTGTTTGTAACACGTAAACTAACTCTGATTGGAACACACAGGGTTAGTATGGAAAATAATTGATTTTTTAGGTGATTGATGAAGCTTGATCCACCGTTATTGCCTTGTAGAATTTGTATAGAAATTTACGATACGTATAGCATTAAAATTATTTGTTGTTCACTAAAGGTTTCTATTGAATTAATAGAACAAAAAGATGCTTCAATATTGTCCTGTATCTAATGTTTTTTTGCAGAGTTGGTAGTAAAGCTCAGATAAAGTGAGATTAGAAGGGCAAGTTACAGGATTCTTGGAAATTCTTCATGCCAAATCTAGGTGAGGGTCTCCCAGCAGATTTGAACAATGTTGTATGCCAATTTGTAAAGGATTATTGATGTTAGAGCAATGAAACAATTTATGTTATTGATCCTTCCATTATCTCTACAAGTGTTTGCAATTGGCATGTGAATATTGTTTTAAAGTTTGTAGATTGTATTTTAACTCTTCCCATAGTGGCTTCATCCTTGAATAACATAGTGAGAGCACTGTGCTTTCCACACTCAATCAATGACTGTGATAACCTTAATGTTTTGAGCTCAACTTCAATTTGATGGTGGTTGGTCAAGGATGACACACAAAGATAAATTAATGGTTCAAGTTAAAAAAAAAATCATCTCAGCTGCTACTTACATTTGCTAGCAACAATTAATACTCAAATTATACATAACAATCCACAGACTTTTAGTTACAATTCTCTTGTATTTTAGGAGTGAGAAAGCAGGGAAGAGGAATCAGAGTTCATGTCTCTATCTCTTGGGAAAAATGTAGAATGAAATTTAAGTTGGACTCGAACAAAAAATAGTTTCAGATTCTGTTGAAGCCCTAGATTTTGAGAAATATATTAAAAAAAATCGTATTGTGGATAGTAATGGTTGCAGGATATGCCCAAAATGGATTTGTTGAAAATGTGTTGTAACTACTTAGAAACATTCATGCAATTGCAATTGGCATAAAAAGGCTAAAATAAATTGGTACCATGATTCAAATCAATGGAAGAGCTAGGATAAGCAATCACATGAATAAGAAAACTACATCTATCCAACCGTTATTCACTCAAGGAAGACACAAGTCACCTTAAGGATGTATACTAAAGGTATCTGGGCATTACCATATGCATATAATTTTTTTGTATTGAATTTAACAAAGTTGGCAATTTAGAATTGAGGTCCACTTCACTTGCACCACATTGCAAAAAAAAAAATTCAGAGATCAGGATAAGATTAAAAGCAAGTAGATGCTCTAGAGAAAGAAGTGTAGCCACTCAAATGATTGAGTGCAAACCAAATCTATCCAGCCAAAATTCACTGAAGGAACACAGGGATCATCTAAAAGATGTAAACTTAAGGACTGCAAAAGTTTAAATAAAATTAAAACCCAACATTCCAATCTGATTTTTTTGCCAGACCATGGTAGACACATTAAATAAAATCAAAACGTACAAAATTGAAAACCAAATTCTTTGGGATACCAAGCCAAACAATTACATTTACTTATTTACGGTTTTATATGCAACAACCAATGAACCTAATTGAGGAAATCTATATGTGGAATTTCCTGAACCAAACAATAGATAAATGCATAATGAATTGATTCATGCAAAAAATTATGTATGTTGAGAGTCCAATTTGTCCTAAACTATAGAGTCCAATTTGGAGCTCTCCCCTCGCAATGATTATCATAATGAATAGGTTCAAATGAAAAAATTATGTTGTCAGTCCAATTTGGAGATCTCCTCACAAATTATCTACATATACTATGATCTAAGGAAGTAGTATTAGAGCAGTAGAATGATTGTTATCGAACCAGAACTCACAACCTCAACAACGTGGATCTTATCTGCAGTAAGCTCCGCTTCTAACAGAGCCCTAAAACATGGGATTCCATGAGATGACATCAGGTTGAGGCATTTCTTTGAAAATTATGAAAGCCTCATTAAGACCACCATTTTGTTGATATTCTGCTATCATTGAATTTCATTAGACCACATTTCTTTGAGGTATTTTTTCCAAACAGTTTGTGTGCCCGCCCACACCCTGGTATAAAGCTCTTGTGTTGGAACATGCTAGGGGGATGATGGAAAAGGTTTCGGAGTTTGGTTTTGCATATCTTGCAACCATGGCGCTCCACGAAGAGGACATCTAGTTGAGGCATTTCTTTGAAAAGCCTTAAAGCGTCCTCAAGAAAATCACTTTTTTTTGAGAAATTTTGTCAAACAGTTCATGTACCTTATGTATTCTTCCACATTTTGCATACATGTCTGGTAGGCCATTTGCAACTATGACATCTGACACAAATGCCCTTTGCATTATGCTTTTAACATACATGTTGATAAGGTTATTTTGACAAAATGTGCGAGTAGAAAAATGCAACGGCACAGGTGGGTAAAGCTGCATACGGGGGACAGTTCATGGGCTTTTTCAACAAGTCCATTTTGTGCATATCCTGCAATCATGACACTCCTTGAGATCACATCTCTTCGAGGCATTCTATCAAACACTTCAAGTGCATTTTCAACAAATTCACATTGTGCATATCCTGCAATCGTGGCATTCCATGAGCCCACATTTCTTTGAGACATTTTATCAAACAGTTCACGTGCCTTTTCTCCCAATAGCACTCCACAACCATCTCATTTTTTCCCATGGCATGTCCAGCCTTGCCATCCTACACCTTTAGGCTTGCTTTTTTTTTCCCTGGAGGTACTATTTCAGCTTATTGCTTCAGCTTTTTCGGGTTCAACCTTGCTTGTTACAGAGGCAAAGTCTACAGGTTAGCTTGTGTGTACCCTGATTTCTCTTGCCAAGTTGTTTGTCTACTATTTTTTTTATATCAATATGAAAGTAATGCATTTGAATGTTCATCAGGGAACTGTTATATGTAAAAAAAATGGGGAAATGGAAGCAAACATTAAGACATCAACCAATAGTTTAGATCATTGTATAAGAAAATTAATTACCTACAATAGAAAACAAAGAAAAAAAATAGCAAAACAAACATGTGCACTAAAGGTTTAAAACAGGGGCGGCAGAAGCAAAGCGATAACAGACAAGAATAGAAGAAACCACACATGCAAGCGGAGATCATATTGAAGGGTTTTGCAATAATCGACAGGGACAGCTGCAGCTGAAAACGGACACGCAGATCACCAAAGAACCAACACACCGACAATCCTTGACAGGAAGGTGAAGCAGGAGGATCTGATGACAAGCAGCAGGAAGCTGCACACCGTCGTCGTTGGAGACCAAGTGCACTAGAGCCACGCCTCCGGCGTAATTACATTTGATTATTGCCTTGTTCCTACTTCAGATTCGTCAATTACATAAAAAGATTCAAATATAGGGCATGATTTTGAGAAATCTTTTTCTTCCTTAAATAGAGTGAGTGCGGTCAAAAGGATTGTTGTGTTGTTTCTATTACATGTGGAGTAGCATTGGTTAAACACAATGTTTGTACTCTATAGAAAGAGGCATGCTATATTATTCTAAAATTAAATGCTTTATACTCCATACAAGTTGTCATGCTTGTTTGTTATTTACATTGACAACAAATGAGATCATATAATTTAAAGTCATGTGATAAATGAAAATATCCATATTTTTTGTTATCTTACATAAATTTGTAAATTGTACCTAAATATTTTTTAGTAGTGATTAAAATTTCATTATGACGCTGGGAAGGCTATAGTTAGTCTTAATTTTTTTATCAATATTTTTTGTTGTTCCTCCTGAGATTCCAATACAAGGTTACTTATGGCTCCCGATATGGTCAAATTTTAGGAAAAACACACACAAGATTATTTTATTTTTGATTTCAGGATTAAGTGGATCAAGGTGATCCCCACTTGAACATTTCCTATTGTCAAAGGCTGCAGTCATCCATAGGTTTATAGAAAATTAGTTATATATTCCTCTCACTAAATTTCATCTATCAATTAGAGCATGTTTATATAGGAATTTCAGCATATATTCATCATAGTTCTATTCAAAAAATTTGACTGCATATACTACATACCTGCCTTTTCTGAGTTAAGTGTTTTGATTAATTATATATTGAATCATTTGTGCGTGTGACACTACATATAGTGACCATTATGATTGTGATAAGTTAGAGAATGCCAAATATAAACATAGGCTTTTATTATAATGTTTTTATCCTATTACATATTTTAAGTGTTGTTTTGGATATAAGAATGATATGAAGTTGAATATTCATTCTAATTTGTAACTTAGTGATCTTTATCTCTGTTGAGGTGCAAATTTCAAGGAAAAGTTACTTATTTTTTTCTTATTGATGTCCCAGAATTAGCAGGAACTTGACAAGGTCATAACTTGAGCTCCAGGTGTCCGTTTGAGTCCGTATTTTTTTTGAAACCATGTGTTTCGATGAGACGAATGTAGTGGTAATATGCCCTACTAATTGGGACAAGTTTTTGACACGTTTTCGGGCCCTAAATCCGCCATCTTGAGGCCGAAAATTAGGATTTAAGTTATAGTTCAGTTTTTTCCTATTTTTGAGCATTAGTTAATTTTAGTCTAATAATCGCATTATCAGTTGGAAAGTTAGCAATTCCTCTAATTTAGGGATGTAGAAGATGCGTGGAAAATTCTGTGCCCATAGGAATAAGCATGCGAACTTACTAAGAATAGCAGGTTCTAGTAAACTGCTAAAAATAGTAATTTCCGCCACCTAGAGTAGATTTAGTCAGAGTTAGCTAGAGTTTACTTGGCAACTCGAGTTGGGAGTTGTTTTCCTATTTAGGAAACATTGTAATTCATTATTCAATAACGAAGAAGGAGATCTAATTTATTTGGAGTTCATATTATTTGCAGTATATCTGGTTTGTTCATAATTTGGCTACATTACTTATGAACTAACATTTATAAAATTTAACTAATGTTTCGAGAACTATTTGTTTTAGATATTAAATTATGTAATGGCATATGTCACTTGATTGGCAACCACAACTTCCTATTATTGTAAAACATTTGGACAATGCTTATTTAAGAGGATTTTTTAAAGGTATTCCCATGTAAATATTTATTTGTGTTGAGTTTCATGTGTGATTGGAAAATAAATTTTTGGTATAACGTTGAGATGTAAGTTTGTATTACTTGGCTATTTACATTGTAACTCTTTATTTATTTGTCCATGAAAGAAAATTTAACCTCCTTGAAATCCCTCATTCCAAAATTATCAGTGTTAAAAAAATTCCTTATATTTTTTAGATAAAAAAAGTCAAAAAACCGAATTCTATTCTATTCAAGATGTGTCATGTTTTTTATTGCAATCCATTTAAAACTTGAAATGCTTGATTATTAGTGTTTTCATCATTCATGTGATAATTTTTTGTAATTAATTTCTCTTGGTAGTTTGCTTGCATTTTTTAAGAAAATGGTTGTTTATTGCTTTCCAAAATATATTTAGAAAATACTAATTATGGAGATAATGTTTATCATCATTCATGTAGAGGAACAACGATAAAAGTCTTCTAATATAAACTTGTCTAAAATAGATAAAGTTTCCTTCAAGCTTTTGGTGGCTTGCAACATCATTAAAAATATTAGGTTTGGTGTCTAGTGCTTAAAATCCTTTATTGAAAGGAATTCATACAATATTTTCGCTGATTTGATTATTTTCTAGACCTATGACCTGGTTTGGTTGATTTTCAACTAAAAATATGAAATCACAACTGCTTAAAAAATCATTAAAATAGATAATTCTAATAGGTTGGGATCTCATTATCTCCATGTGTATGAGGTCTATATAGTCAAAATATATGGATTTATGTCATCTCAGAATATCAATATGATGGTTTCATAGTTCACAGAATTGTTGTGGGAGGGTTTTGCATAGCAATTCCAAGGCAGCGTTCCCATGCCATTCTTTCTGTTACTTTTTATGTTTTCTTGACAATGGCATTAGCCTATTTTTTTCTGGTTGAGCACCAAGGCAACATTTCCTAGTCCATTATTTTTTAAAATTTTGTTTATGTATCATGAGAGTTACATTGGCCTATTTTTGTTTCTAGGTGAGCATGCATTTTGTTTTCTAGTTG
Source organism: Taxus chinensis (assembly GCA_019776745.2). NCBI lineage: Eukaryota > Viridiplantae > Streptophyta > Pinopsida > Cupressales > Taxaceae > Taxus > Taxus chinensis. The sequence goes on from CM034155.1 coordinate 281,417,969, forward strand.
TGCATTTCTCTTTTTGTTTTTGGCTAAGAGTGTCTCCCACATCCCTTCCTCTTTTTGGCTGCAATGGCTCACTCACAAGAACCATTGATAAGATGATTTGATCTCTTTTAATTTCAAACTATCCTTCAGGGACAAACTTTTGATTTCTCTTACTCAGAGGTAATTGAGATATAATAGAGTTAATATCTAGTTGTTAGAAGAGATGAAGTATGTTCTCGTTATTGGGGGTTGGCTTCCATCCCTTTTCTAATGCTACCAAATGCTCTAAAAACCACATTGCAAGAGTGGATAACTCACGATGGATCTATTTATATTGTGTTTTATATTGAATTAGAATACATTTAATCTATATGATACAAATAACTACAAGAATAGTAAAAACTTATTACTTTATAGTTATAATTATTTATGTTTAGAAATAATAGACTCATCTTTAGTTAAATAATTCAAAGCTAATCTTATAATTAACACATATTATGAATTGTTTATATTATAATTTAATTATATGTTTGTATTATATTTTGATTGTTCAGTATTAATTAGAAAAGTTCAAGAATGTATTTATGTTGTATTCTTTTACTTGCAATTCTTCGCTCTTTTCAAATTTTAACATTGAAAATTTTGAACTCAAATGTGAACCAAACGACTTACATATATATTTAATACTTACATAGAGTAGTAGCATCAAATATTTTAGTATTTTCCATAATCACTTTTTAGTTTCTCCCAAATGAACTATTTAGACATGGCTACTTTACTAGAAGGAAATATATTCACTTGTAATATTTCACCATTTTTCTCAGGGTAGGAATCGTGAGCCTACACTAGATATTATATGAACTCTTTTTTATCTATTTTACTAAAGGGAATGTTTTTAAAAAAACCTGACTTGTTTTTTAGTAGATCACTTCAAGTTCTTATTACTAAAATATTTTGTAATTTCAATTGAGCCAAGATTTGGAAAGAATAAGAGATTTTGAAAAATTTAGTGAATGCTAAGGGTCTATGATCTTAATCAAAAAATTATATATGTTTTTAGTTTCCCATCTAGTTAGAATTGAGTTTAGCATGTATTTCATTTACCCTTTGGGTAGATGTTTTCCATGAAAGATGTGGATTTCTTCTCCTTTGCTTCAGTGGGTGAAATCTGGTCAATCTCATGGTTTATAACCTTATAATCTTATAGTGACTTTTTAAAGCTATAAGCTTGTTGTAGGCTCCCCAGTAGACAATTGGGAGTGGATTTTATTCCCAGTGATACCAAAATCCCAAAGCAGGAGTTATTTAGGCAGTTGTTTGTTTATAAAATTGTTTAAGAAAATCATGATTTTTTAAAATACACACAAACATGCATATATATGATTGGTAAACCAAAAATTCCTAAAAATGTGGTAATTCCATGAATCATGTTATATCTCGAAAGTGCACCCTGGTTGAGAGATGACAACAGGTGTTCTAAGCGTGATTTGAATCTCTCACTTTCATAGCTACAATGGAAACATATTAGATCTGTGGGTATACATATTGTTCAGGTGAGTCTCTGGTATTAAGGCTGGTTAATTTTTAATGTATCCTAAACTAATTGTTTGGGGTTTTGAGGGTAGAAAGATGACTGTAACTGAAATTGAAAAGGGTGATATACCAAACTTGTTAAGGGATTTGTTAGTGCAAAATCACAACACCCCCAAATGAGTCACTAGATCTACTTTTTTAAGGCAGATTCATTTGGTGTGATTCACATAACATTGATTTTTCCCCAAAGTGTGGGACTTTGCAGATGGGAAAACTCTCTAGAGAAGGCTAGTTACTCTTCTTAAACTACCTGCCACAAGTTATTCTAGTACAAGAAAGCTAATCTAATCCTAATCTAACTATCTAAGGAGATAGGGAGAGAAAGAAAAGAAGGAAAACAGAGCCTACACTAAAACGATGACACACTAGAGAAGGAAAACTACTGAACATCTAACCAAACTGCCATGAAATGAAGGGAGGTGATCAATGGAGATGATGAACAACTACATCACAGGCCAAAGATTAGATTCACATAGAAAACATTTCAAACCCAACAAACACAGCTCCCAGATCTGCAAATGAACATCCAAAACATGTATAGGTAACTTGTAATGAAGAGAGGTAAGGAAAAACAACAAAAAAGAGAAAAAGATGCACAAATGCATCAAAAAACACATTTTTTATTGCTTCAAAAGTTTTCACAGAACATCATTCACGAGAAAGAGGCAAAAATGCCATTTAAAGAGTAGGGGAGGAGGTTTGAACTCCATTTTCAACCCTGTGGGAGGAAAAGAAGGGGAGGAAGAAAGAAAAAATGAACAACCTTTGAATGTGCCACTCTGTTACAATATATAGAAAGAATGGGAGAGAGAAGAAGGAAGAAATCAAATCCTGCTCTAACAACCCTGAGATAAGCATTGAATCCCATTTTGAAAGCTCAACCACTGAATATCAATGCACCTTTCAAATCTACCCCAAATCTGTCGATTCTAGCTCCCCAGCGGATCAAATCAAATCAGATATGGTAGTTGAAGAGATCAGATTCTACATTAATGTCCTGGAAGACGTTTTCCAAGTTTTCATCTACCAGAGCCTTCCCAAAATGATATTTTATGTTCCCACAGTGTAGAGGGTGTCGAGATGTTTCCAGAAATTCTTCTCCTGCCCAAATATGATTCTTCAATTGAAAGATATGGCCATTTGAATATTAGGGTTGCGGGGCACAATATTTAAAGAGTCTGCCCCTATAGGGTCCACATGGCGGCATTGTGCACCTTGGAGATTTGGTCCCTGCCCTTCGATCTTGAAATAGTGCCAGACTAACATGTGGTGGCCTCTGCAAGCTCCTTGGGGTCCTTTGTATTTTGTTTGAGTCTTTTTCTTGGCAAGCCAAAAATCTGACCCCTGATATGTGGATGTTTGGCACCTGTTTGAGAACCTACCCCCAATTTTACCTTTGAAAAGGTGTCGTGCTAACACTTGGCACCTTCCGTCAACCTGCCTCTACTTTGACTATTCAAACCCCAAATCTGTTCCCTTTGAAAAGCTGGGACATACAACGAGCTCGTGCTTATTTGAAAACTGCCTAGGATTTTACCTCTTGAAATTGTGCCAATGAAACATGTGGAGGCCTCCGCAGGGTTAGAGACTTAACTAATTTTTGGGCCACTCTCATTTTGACCTTTATTTAGCATTAGCCACGTGGAGGGGTAGCACAAGTTTGAGTCTCTACTTTGGGCTTCCATATTGGAATTGCATCGAGCTGACTCTTGGCACCCTCTGCTGAGTCTTCTATACTTAGTCTCTTTTAAGGCCCGCCTTGTCTGCTTTTTGACTTCTGTTGAATCTGCTTATGTTTCGGGCCTGGGACACACTACTTCATTTCTAACCCTGTTACTTCATTTCTGAGCCCAATTGTAACATGTTTGATGTATTTAAGGCACATGTTCGCTTGACTGAGTCGTTTCTCAAATTTTTTACTACACAGGGTTGTTTGTTCCTTCACAAGCATCACCACTCCATTGTAGAGTCCATCTACAACCTGTTTGCAAGGTTTGAATGTCATTTCTATGGTTCTTTCTGTGTGGGGTCATGGCTGATCCAATACTTTTCCTGGGGGTGAAATATGGATAACAATTTGGTGGCTCATGGGGACATCTACCTGTTAGATGAAGAGACCAGTGGCCTAGAAGCATCCATTGGGCATGGAGTCTGATTGATAAACATGAAACTGATCTAAACTTTGAAGATCTTATACTTGAGCCACTACGAGCCTGACTGCATGCCTTTTCTATGTTTTGTCTAACCTTGAGCATGTTCTGTTGTAGCACTCTTAATTTTCATAAGAAAATCTTGAAATGGAGTTTCTGAGAGTAAAAAATTGTATTGAATTGGGGATTTCATCTGTCCTTGAAATGGACAGTTTTGAAACGAATTTAGTTTCTCTGTGTTTGGATTATTTTTTTATAATTTGCAACTACTACAGGAAACTATGATTCTTTTGCCATAAATAGTGAAGAGCCTGGCCTTATGCACCCTCGGAGAAAAACAGACAAAACTTATATACAAAGACCAAATCATACATGCCTCAAATGAGACATGCAAAGTGTGCAAATGAGACATGCAGAGTGTGCATAAGCACTTCTTATGCTGAAATAAAATCTACTCCTACTCCTAAACTAACTAGAGAGAAAGAATGCTAAACAAAGCCTACAACTGGCAGGGAGAAGTAGCTTCCCTTTCTTGAGAGAGGTAGCCATGCAAATGGTTTGACACTAAATATAGCTACCTGTATGAGTGAAAAAATGGCTATAAGCATGTCCTCCACCCAAATAATCAAGGTATCAACATTAATGGAAAATACCTACTCAAGCTGACCTACATTAGACTCCTGAAGGTATTGATGGTGACCCCCGGTACTTTGGTACTCATCCTCATGCCCTGAAGTAGGCATGACTGGTTTTGGATTCTCCCTTGGCTCTAATGAAGCCAAGTACATGATTAGGCATGGTCTAATCTTTTGGATGTGCCCATTTCTCTAAAATTCAACTCCAAAAATGGAGTCTTCTTGTGGACCTTCTTGGATGGATGGTGTGAGAGAGATGATGACATCCTCTACATGCCTTTTCTCCTCCTCTGCAGCGGGTGTGACTTTTGGAAGATCAAAATCTTCTAACTTGGGTTCAGGAGGAATGTTTTAAACTGTAGGTTGTGCTTGCACGTTCTCTTCCATAACAGCAGGTTATTGTGGTTGAAGACATTCTTTTGAGTCTGGTAGGATATCAAAATCTTTATTGTCCTACTATAGCAAAGTCTCTCATAATATTCATTATTTTCACCATATGAAGTTTCACCACATCCTAGCAAACCTTTGTCTTCTATCTATGGCTCACCCCCCAGTAGCCCATATTCTTCAATCCTTGGACTGTATCCTTTTCATCCATCACATTATTCTTCTACCAAAGATAATGGCAAGCCCATGGTCATTTCTCGCATCAGTTCTAAACGTCCACGTTCACTTTCTTCTCCTTCTTGGGATCAGACAAGTCACGTGTTAGCTTATAAGAAACCCAAACAATGTTTTAATCAACCTCAGATTGAAACTGCAAATAGCTATATAGCTCCCAAAAAATCAAACAATCTCAAAATTCTAAATCAAGCGCGATTCAAGAACACACATCAACGTAACCATCAAGTATGGCAAAAAGTGCATAAACCTCTGGATAGGGAACTCAAAATCCCACATACAAAATCCATATTTCATGATAAATCGCAATCCTTTGTTGAGTGTGAACTCACCACGATCATTGAGATCGGGGAAAACATGACTCTTGATAAATAATCACGCCTAGTCTCCCTTATCAAGGAAGTCACAAACATTGTTGTTGGATCTTACCACACATAGTGACTTTATTAGTGCAAACCTCTTAAAATTGTCAAAAATCTAAAAATAAAAAACAATTCAAAAATACAAAAAAAAACATTGAGAAAACACAACAAAAATCAAAGGTACAAAGATCAAACACTGCAATCAGGTGTTGCATACACATGGATATTTCTTTCTTCCCTTCCTTGCTATTCTTTTGCAAGTCTTCCTACCATTTTCATCCCTTCGGTGATATTTTAGTTGGCTTATTCACACGCATTTTGTGACATTTATCTCTATGGTATCCATTTGACCCTGGTCTTTTATCACCTTGGTAAATTAAAGAACGACTGCCCTCTTAGAGATCCTATCACATTCAACATCTAATAAACTTGTTGCAAATAAATTTTGGACATATTTGTTTACACTAGCCAATGTCATCATTGTAAGCATTTCCACCTCCTTCCATCAAGCCATCAGTGGTTCTTAACCCCTTGTCAAACAAGAGAGCTGAAATAAGTTTTCAGTAAGTAAAAGAATCAAAATCAATCAAAAATCAAAAGTTAAAAGCTACAAAGAAAAAGCAAATTGATATATTAATCTCTCTTGGGGTATTTCCAATAATCTCTATCAGGGCTATGGATGCCTGACTGGCAGTAGAGCAATGTTGCGATTAGAATCAAATACATCTTCGTCAGGGCTATGGATGCCTGGCTGGCAGCGGAGCAATGTACGGCTATCCTTTCACCATCCATTCACAAAATCACCTTTCACAATAAATCATTCCTACACATTGGCTAGGGTCTCTTCACTTATTTTCTATTAAATATTCACTTCAATACGTAATAAACTCCATGTGCACACACCGAATCTCTATGAGTAGGCAGGATTAGTATGTTACCAAGTGTCTCATTTTGGATCTTGTTCAGACTCTTACTCTAGTCCATATCTTGTCTTACAATTTTTGCCTTTGGTTAATCACTTCTTCATTGTGAGGCTTCTAAGCTACATTCATATCATTCACATCATTCTTCTACTTCATTCAGAACATCCATGTGTATAAGATTACTTGTTTTCCATGTTTGTAGACATGTTTGTCACCTTTCACAAAAACAATCTTCTCCTTCCTTTCTATCATGTGCTTTTAGGCCAACTTACGCTGGGGGCATCCTTGCTTCTTCCCAGCATTTCATTGGTTTATGTTCATCATCATGTTAAACCTATCCATAATGGCCTTGGGTCCCTCTTCTACCTGTGAAGAGTTTACCTTTGAATACTTCCACCTAATCGTTGGGGCATTTTTGCATCTTCACCTTTCTGGTATGCACATGGCCTTATGCCCTTGTACATCCCATCTATCGCTAGGGGCATCCACGCTTCCTTGTATTCCTGTACATAGTTTCATAAAACTTTCAAAATCAACCAAAACATTCAAATATGTTAGAAAAATCATCAAAAACATTCAAATATGTTTTATAAAACTTCTAAAAATTGAAAATCAACCTACAAAACGTCGCTAATTGGTTCTCACTTTGTCATATGTGCGACTTGCGCATCATCTTGATCTACCTCCATCAACAAAAGCTAGGTTGCTTACTTCGTCTGTACTCTGGGGCACAACGAGTTGCCTGGTACTGTTTTGTAGTGAAAATTACTTTTTCATCGGACCAAAGTGTCCTCCATTTTCCCTTTGCATGTATCCTTGCTTGGGGCACCATCATCAACCCTTGTCGTTAATTTACACAAGTCGTAATTAAAGCTCGATAATAAAAACATTATATTGTATTTCTCTGTTCGTTTAGCTTGTTTACCTTCTCGTATTGCATTGCATTTTGTATGTTACATGGAGTTAGGATTGTTTCCTTCTTGTATTGCATTACATTGTTGTATGTTACATGGAGGTGGTATTTTTAGCAATGGACATTTGTTCATAGTATGGCTTTTCATGTCATTATACTTTTGTCATGTGCTTATATTTTTCATAAAGACTGATGATGTAGCTCCTATGGTAATATGGTGACATCAAAATGGTTCTAATACACGGTAGCCGGAAGCTAAGCTCTTCTCTCCCCTCCTCCATATTTCTTCTACATCACCTTCTTCTCACCCCTACTAGTCTCTCTCACTAGGGCATCCTACCCCTTCCCCATTCTTCTGCCTATATCTCACCTTTTTCGATCATCGATCGGCTTCTTTCATCACCCCATCGACACTCGAGGGGGCATCTCTCCCTCCTACTAATTTTTCTTCTATCCCTTCAAAATTTTCTTCCGTCTACTATCTTTGAAGTGACGTCACTTACGCCACCCCAAAGAGGGGCAAATGTAGACACCTATAATTACGCCCAAGCAATTTAAATACTTAAATTGAGCTAATTATCCCCTTTCTCGCAAATCAACGACATATCGTCAAAAGCACTCATATTCCCTCTTGTTTTCGTTAATTAATTACAATACGCTAATTGATTAAGTCGCATATCCAGCTAACAACCTAATTAACAACCTTACGTTAATTATTTACCCCATCTATCCAGACTAGTTAATTATTATTAATTAATTAGCCTTCCACTTCATTTAACTAATAAATCAATATTTAATTGATTTAATCCCCTCATAATAGCCTAAATCATATTAATACTCCTCTAATTGGCTTCTATAAGCTTATACCTACCTATTAGTTAATCACCTTTGATTAATTAAAACACCCCACAACTCCCATGACTTGCTAAGCATAAATTAAACCCTTCTAAAGTAAGGTTACCTTTAATAAAGCAACCTTATCCATTCCTAATCATGTTTTACATTTATCCCACATGCAAAGGGATGAAGTGTTTACTTTATCCATTGGGCTATATAAGGAGCCCTCCTTCTACCTTTATACCTACACCTAATTCCCTTGAGAAAGCAAAGGAAAGCACATAGTCTTGCATTAAAAGCCTTTTTCCATTCTCAAGCCCTTCCATCATCCATCTTGAAGAGCTAGGCCTCACACCCAAGCATCCTTAAAGGATCAAAGCAAGCAATATTGTTGATTGCCATTGGACTACATAGGTCCACTTGATTTAATTAGGCAATTAGAAGAATAGAGTTCTTGATTTGCATTATGTTTGATTTCATTATTTCAAAGTTATGATGCTAATGTAGGCCTTGTTCATTTCTTCATCTTGATGGTACTCTTTTCTTGTTTCTAGCTAGGTTAGGGAACTATTTTAGGTGGTAGTTCTTGCTTTCAATCTAACTTAGGAAAAAAAATATTTGTACACACTGAGGTATAAACTAGTTTGACATAGGACCAGCTCGTGGATAGGGGACCCTGAAACCAATTATGAACACCCTCATTTGACACTTAGTCTTGATCTGCACCATGCTTTTCTCCCTCCCTTAAACCTTCCTCTGGAAATTAGCATCAATCATGAATTTTTTGCCATCATCTAAATTTTTTTGTTCTTGAAAAACATCACGGTTATCCAAATAACCATATGGATTAGTGGGCATTGGTTTATATGCATATTCATCATGATCGGGCTTGTAAAATTGATTTAGAGGAGGGTTTTGGAAACATGGAGGTGGAGGGGAATGATAATACTCTTGAAAATGAGGGTTCTAGTGAGGAAATGAATTCATGATTGCACAAATTCATGAAAGAGGAAAATGGAAGGAACGATAAGGGGTATGTAGATGAGATAATAGATTTTTGGGTTAGTGGTTTCACCATATGCATTAAGAATTGCCTCTAAAGACTTAACACCACCAAGAACACATCTACCTTGCTGGTATGAAGTTGTAGAGTGCTTCAAACTTGTCCCATCATGCATGTCAAAACTTTTGGAGCTCAAAATTGCACCCTAGATTTGATCATGGAAGATAAAGAATGTTGGGTCAATGTGGTACTTGCAACTTGATGCATACCTCCAAAGAAGGTTGATTTACTATATTTAGTGGGATAGGAGAGTCTACAGAACACAACCTATCTTAACCTAATGCTAACACTACTCATAATCTAACCTATGCTAACACATTCAAGGGACCAGGGAGAGACGGGGAGAAATGTAGAAATCAAATCCTAAGCTAGGGTGGTGTTATAACTAGAAGAAAGGGATGCTCACTCTCCATAAGGGGAAGAAAGGGAAGAAAACACAGGAGGAGAGGGCAAACAAATGTGTCATAGACCCAAAACCACATAACCAATCCTTCCCACACATTGGCAATGCACAAAAATGGAAACCCACGGGTGGGAGACACACACAACATACCAAAAAGGAAATAGAGAGGCAAGAATGAAATAAACATGAGCATAGGACAAAAAAATAGCCACAAACACAGGATTTATTACTCAAAAGGTGCACAGACCATTTTATTCATGGTAGAAGGAAGTAAACAAATCACAGAGACGAAATCTGAGGTCTGAAACTTGTGGGAAGTCGAACACCATTTTGGCGTGGTGTCGTTACAACAAAAGAGACATCAATTTTAATGAGTTCAAGTTCCACATTTATATAAAATGAGAAGAAGAGAGAGAGAAGGAGAAAGATGTGCCAATAGGAGAGATTCAACCACCACGGACCAATCGCCATAGATGTTTGTAGATGAGTATGGAATCCTAACATGGATCGAATCACACACTATCAGATTTACGAGTCATGGAAGAGGACACCCATAATTAAATTTTGGTTGGTAGAGTGGTTGACTTTGATTTTCAAATTAGGCACAACTCCTATTCACAATTTGTGAGCTTCAAATGATCTTCATGGTTTCTCATGGCCTTTATATCTTCTAGATGATGCATGGAATCATTTCAGACCCATACAATAGATTAAACCATCTATGTTATGTTCCTTTGTTGCACGAAGTTTCCAAGTGTTAGTGTTATTTTATACTCAGCAACCTCTAACCTCATCTCGCGATTATTCCTTGTTATACGGCTTTGAATGTTTCACGACTTTCATCGTGGCTTTGAAAAATTCCACATGTTTCTTTTCAATGCTTTTTCTATGTCACAGAGTTCTTTCCTTTTTCATGTGTGGCACTTATGTTGACCATGAATGATTATCCATATAATGTGGCAGACCCTAGTAACCTTGTTAATACTCTTAGTAAAACAAATATTAATAATAGATTTATATTTTGATAATATTGATTAGCCGTGCTCATTTTTATGACTCAATGAGCTTCATTATCTATTCTTTCTGACTCTTGAGTCTTAGATAATACCACATTAGAGGATACAAAATAAGATAGGTTGCAATCTTTTTACTAATTTGAATTTCTATGTAAAAGAACCAACACTACTACAGGATGATTGGAAGTAAATACGACTTTGATCAAATGATTATAATCTTGAAATTAGCTTAGGTCAACACAGTTATGGGTGCATTTCCATCTACTATTAAATTTGATAGCAAAGTGGGAAAACTACTCTATATCTTCAATATTGAATTTCAATTGGTAAAAATTAATAGAAGATAGTTTCAATCATAAAAAGTGAGTGATGAAGAAAGGGAGGATAAAAAATGACATTTCTTGAAATCAACACTCCCCCATGTGAAGTCCCTAGATCATCTGGTTTTTCAATATCAACTAGCTAATTTTTTCTCCTTCTCTCCACACTTGAAAAAGTATGAAGGGTTCAAAGAGAATATTTTGATATCATATATAACCATCTTGTGGGGGAATAAGTGTCAATAATTCTACTATTCTACTTTTGTGATGAAGACTGTTGAAATGGCCATTTGATATGATGATATCCTGGAGATTGTTGAGAGTCACTAATTACTCATTATCGACACTATGATAATTACATGTTGTCATGAATTCTAATCATATGATAACATGTCTCTGTAACTTGAATTCCTGATGTGCTTATATCATTTGTCACTGTTATTTTAACTCTTATGTTTCTGTGGGTTTAAGTTCTCTATCCCTAGTTACATTATTAAGTGGTGTAACCTACAAAGTCAGCCAATGGAGAGTTGGAGGAATGAGTGTAACACTATGAGGTGTTAATAAAAATGATCAATCTTATATTTGACATTCATTTGACCCTCATGGAGAAGTTTTAATTTTTCCCTCTTATTTGGAGAAGGCAATCAAAAAATATAGTTACAAAGTGGAGTTTTCAACCTTTTCTTCCTGGAAAATGTTTTTTGATCCGAACACAGTGATGCAGTGAGTTTTGAACTTTTAACACTACAACAACATGCTACTTGTTCTTGACAATTGATAAAAGAAGTTTTCACTCTTGGTAAGTTAAACATCCTCATGCAATACATTTGAAATGTTGATAGTTATAAACAATATATAAATGAGAACAGTGGCTAAAATGTTATTTTTATAAACACCAATTTTTGGTATCCCATGTCCCTCATCCTGCATCCACTCCCCTTTTTGTCATTCCTCACATACATATGTCTCTTCCCATTTGAATTTCCCCTTTCCCTCATGAATCCCATTTATGTGAATTTCCCACTTTCCTATCTTACCCCGTCATTTAGTTTATTTCCCCTAATTCACCCTTAACTATCCCTAAACCTATTCATTGACTCTTTTTATCTACCCTAAGCACCCTTTTTACCATCCCTAGGTTCTCATCTACCTTCATTTAATGTGTTTTTATCTCCCAACCACTTTCTATCCTTCCAAAGCACCCCTAACTCGTATTAATCACCTGAAACCCTAATCTTACCGCATAGGGGCTCTTTACATCAATCTAATCACGTTTCCACCACCCAAATCAATGGACCGCTGCAGTCACTGGTGACCCATCTGGGTTGACATTGACCCTATAAATACAACAATACCCCTCCTCTCACCAAGATGTACTTTTTGAGACTTCGGGCTTTCTTATGATCTTGGTTTCGTTTCTTGTTCTTTTTTACAGCTACTATCACCACCTTGGATCTACTTTGGAGATATTATGCATTACACTTGGAAATTTGAAGTTTTCTATTTGTTTGGTATCACATTTTTCCATGCTTGGAATCCCTATTGCCATCCCATCATTATTGTGCATCAAATTTACAGGTTCATCAGCCATCTCAAAGCTCTGCCCCTACATTTTTCATCATCAATCTCTCTCCACAATTCATCTTTTCCACCCATTTTCATCCATTAAAGCCTATATCCCTTCTCGGTGCCGTCAACTCAGCATAATTTTCATCGACCTGATCCACATTTTTTTTATTTTCTATCATCCATTCTGTCAACTATCTATTTTCTAATCCGATATCCCCTCAGATCTACCAATCTTTCCATTCTACACACCTGTTGCCTATGATCTCATTTACATCACACCCATTCGTCATCGATCAACCATGGTCATCGTCGACCTGATCAACAATTATCATTCTCTCATTAAATTTATCAATTTTCTTACATCCTTTCTATTTCACTCAGATCTAGGCTCTCTGCATCATCTCAGCATCATCTTCAATTCCAGATCATCTTCAGACTAGTCCTTTGTATCTTCCTTTTCTGCATTATTTTTTGGCCTATACTACCGCAGTTGTCATCAACTCTGTCCTCCAGTCTCAGGTCACCGTCGACCCAACAAAGTTTGGTCCAGTTTTTTAACATTTATTGTTATCAGATCTACACCTTGTCTTATCTAGTTCATTTTGGATTCTTTGTTTCAGCTCAGATTCTGATGCATCATATCATTTTATCCTTATTTTATATGAAAGTGGGATGACATCCATCTTAGGAAGTTTTCAGTTCTTAGGAATGGCATTGTTGGACAACCCACCATCCTATCTGTTATCCCAATTTTGCCCTCAGATAAAATTGTTCAAACATGACCACGCATAGAAGAAATCTAGAGTCGTCTCTGTCGCACGAGCCCACGTTTCAAATATAACAGTCAGGTTGCAGGTGGACTTGAAAATGGAGAAAATAGGGGCTCAAAAGGGGAAAACAACATCAAGGAGGCCAGAGGCTCTTAGGAGAGAAGCCGAGGATAGGCTCAAAGTCTTCAGGCTTTACAAACGTTTCAGAGTGAGCCCAAATTGGCTAAGTATGGAGGAGACAGTGGAAGCTTCCGCGTGCCTCATCAACGCTTCTCCAAAAAGTAAATCCAAAAGCAAAGACTCAAATGAGTGTGGGCTCGCCATGTAGTCCAAGTTAAAAAGTGGGACAGAGCATGCCCAAATCGGCAATTGAAAAATCACAGGCCAGCGGAAGCTGCCAAGTGTCCAAATGGCGCACCTTCAAGGGTTAAATCCAAAACAGAGACTAAAACAAGCGCCAAGCCTCCACGTGTCTAGGGACCAAAAAAGGGAGTGGGCCCGAAACGATTAAGTATAGAGAGCCAGCGGACAGTGACACGTGTTGCATCAGCACAAATTCAAAGGTGTGACCCAAAGCGGAGACTCAAATGAGCGCAGGCTCGCCATGTGTCCCAGGTCCAAAAAAGGGATAGAGTTGGTGGTTGAATAGTCAAAGTAGAAGAGCCAGCAGAAGGAGCCAAGTGTCAGCATGACACTACTTCAAAATTAAAATTTGGAGCGGGATTTCAAACAAGCACCAAGCCTCCACGTGTCCAAGGTTAGAATTATGGTCTCGCTAAGAAAAAAAGGACTTAGCCAAATACAAAGGAACAAAACAAGCCATGGAAGGCGCCACGTGTCAACTTGGTGCATCTTCAAAAGTAAAATCCAGAAGCAGTCCTCAAACTAGTGCTAGCTCGACATGTGGCCATGTTGAAAAGTCAAGGTGGGAAGGCAGGTTGTCGGAGGTAGTTTGAAATTTTTGCCCTGAGAAGGCATAAAGTGAAAAAAAGAGCCACACCTCCACTGATGCCCATGGAGCCACGTGTCAAGCCTAAACTGCATGTGGGCTGGTGGGCCTTGGAGTGATTTTTTGCCCAAATGGAAAATGCAGACTTGCGGGCCCGAAGATGGTTTTTTGACAAAATTGAATTGCGAGGCTGCGGGGAAATTTTTGTATTTTGTATTTTTGGTGCCAAAAGCACAAAGTGAGTTTCGGGCCTGTGGACCCATTCTGCTAACTGTTTTTCACCATTTTTATACAGACCCGACCCAAATATTTGAATGAACATATCTTTCGATCCAGTGCCTGAAATTCAACAAATTTAGCACCGTTAGAAAGGTCTTGACCTCGTCTACGCCATGAAAGCTTGAAATTGTAATTTTGACAAGGTTAGGTGGGTGAAAAATGGGAAAACATATTTTAGGCCATTAATGTAGAATCTGATTGCTTCAACTACCAGATTTTATTTGATTCGATTCGTCGCTCTTCCTTCTTCAACACGCCGAATAGACATAGAGAACCAGACTCAACAAATTATGAGTGGATTTGCGGTGGGCATTGATGGTTGATGGCTGGATTTTAAGAGCAGAGTCGAGTTTCTCCTCTCTCTTTCTGGTTTTCACCATCTATATATTGTAACACTTCTCATTTGAGAAGGGAAAGACATTCATGGTGTGGGGAAACTCTGTCAAAGTCATTTCCAGACTGTATTTGAGTTGTAGGCATTCTCCTATGCCTAGAGAGCATATTTGTGCCTCTGACCACCACATGTAATAGTCTGTGTACCTTATAGAGCAATAAAATCTTGTTTTGTGGCATCTTTCAACCCTTGGCATTGTTTTGTTGTTTCTTTATGCCTCTCTATCTCGTGTTTTCTCTCTGTGTATGTATTTCACGTTTGCAGGTGTAAGATGACGTGCTTCATGGAGTTTCGATAGCGGATTTGGATCTGGGTCTGTGTCACTTTTGTCTGACCTCCCTCAGTCCCCTCTTCCCTATTTCATTCTCCCTCAACAGAGTATCTTGCCACTTCCTTTTCTAGTGTATCACTACTTAGTGTAGGCTTTGTCACCCTTTCTCTCTATCGCCATCCCCTTGGAACAGTTAGATTAGGATTAGTTACATTCCGCCTACACTCGAGTAGCTTGTGGCAGGTAGATTAGGAGGTAAGAACCGGATTTCTCTGGAGGGCCATCTCAGGTTTTGCAAGTCCCACAGCTTGAGAGATGGTCCCATGTTGTGCAATCACACTAAATACCCCACTCACACTCAGGTCATTCGGGGGTGTTGTGATTCTGCACTAACACTATCTACTAATCATTTTTCATGTTGAGTTTCTCTTAGTTGTGTAGGCAATCAAGCTTGCTATGAGGAGGATATTTTTCACCCGTATCCATCATCATCTCATCTAAAGGTAGCCTTAAACCCTCACATTATTTGAGTTACTTGTTTTCTTTGTTACCATTTCACTAATTTAAAATAGGAATGAGAAAATCAGTTAAACAAATTGGCACGCCCAGTGGGACCCACCCTTCTTTGGTGAGTTCTTTTATTTGTTTCCATTTCTATTTCCATTTTCTATTTCCCTCTTTCTACTAACCTCGTGGGTGGGAGCTTTGCTTACATGCATATGTGGTGGATTGCTTTCTTGGATCAACAACATGCTTACTGAAAAAACTTCCCAAAAAACTTCAGCCCTTTCTATTATCTCTTCTACCCCCTTGCTCTCATCTTATGTAGTTACCACACCTATGCGTTATAAAAATTTTGACT
Organism: Taxus chinensis; assembly: GCA_019776745.2. NCBI lineage: Eukaryota > Viridiplantae > Streptophyta > Pinopsida > Cupressales > Taxaceae > Taxus > Taxus chinensis. The sequence continues at coordinate 281,433,881 of CM034155.1, forward strand.
ACACCTATGGTTTCCATTCCTCCTCTTCATGAAACCCAAGCTATCCAAAACAACCCCCGTGTTGAAACTAACCCCTTTGTTTTTGCCCATTATTACACATTCTCAAGAAAGAAAAATGGAACAAACCATGTCATCCAACAAAATTCCTATTTCTGATATTACTTCCCAAAAAACTTCAACCCTTTCTATTATCTCTTCTACCCCCTTGCTCTCATCTTATGTAGTTACCACACCTACAGTTTCCATTCCTCCTCTTCATGAGTCCCAAGCTATCCAAAACAACCCCTGTGTTGAAACTAACCCCTTTGTTTTTGTTCCTTCTAGACTAGCTACGCCTCCATCTGTCGTTTCCTTAGAGACTTTTGGGCCTCCTACCATCCCTCGTGGATGTGTGGAATTCCAAGAGCTCCTTGATGTCAACCTTGTTGCTCTTCATGACTACCTTCTTTCATAAATCTACCAGCCTTCCCATCAATGGACTTCATCTTCAACAAATTTATGCTTATCACTCTCACCCTAAATCCACCCAAGTCCTCACATCACAACTCGTTATGTTCTTCCCTAGAGCTATGAATAAACTTGACATGGCACAACACGAACTCGGCTCCCATCAATCTTCCTCTACAATTCCACCAATTCAACTGGTGGTCCCTGTTTCGCACGGAATGTTTTGGCTCTTGGGAATAGAGGCCTCCTACCATCGACTGCCTCGTGGAAGGATGTGTGGAATTCCAAGAGCTCCTTGATGTCAACCTTGTTGCTCTTCATGACTACCTTCTTTCATAAATCTACCAGCCTTACGGGGGGTGTTCCATCAATGGACTTCATCTTCAAAAAATTTATGCTTATCACTCTCACCCTAAATCCACCCAAGTCCTCACATCACAACTCGTTATGTTCTTCCCTAGAGCTATGAATAAACTTGACATGGCACAACACGAACTCGGCTCCCATCAATCTTCCTCTACAATTCCACAAACTCACAAATCCACTCAACTGGTGGTCCCCATTCCTCCTAACCTTCCGCATATCAACACCACTCAATTCCTTCATCCCCATCACTTCCTCATCCATTGTCATCATTAGCACACCTACCCAAACATTGCAAGAGTCCCATTTACTTCTTCCACCACCCAAACAACATAATTGATGCAGCCTAGAATTTACCAGATAACACCCTAGACACGCTGGCACATCACTCAGCCTAGACTGAGCACTCACCCGAAGCACGCAAAGGTACCAGGTCCCTCTTTAGGGTTGTTATAGCAGGATGTTAGCGTGATGAAGGAAGAAACATATAGATCCATAATTAATCCATCATTCTACAATGCATGCTACATTCAAATCTATGAAAGAACAAGCTTAAATAGTAATCATGATTGAATCAAGAACATGCACTACTCAATTACATACAGGAATGACACTTAGATTCAGCCAATATCTTCCATCTATTAATAAATAATGAAGCTCCTTACAATAATGTCAATATATACCAATGCGCATAGATCTGATATAGTAATTCATTCATATGTGTATATCTCTATACCTTCATACATCCATCTCTCTTCTACACTCTCTATATATTCTACTATGTGCTTCACATCATATATATAGGGTGGGGACTTTCCCTTCACTGCTTATCTATTCCAGAAATAGGCCGCATGCTATTAATAGCCACGCGTCATTTACAGGCATAGCCACACATGCAAGTGTGTTATCTATAGACCTCTTGCAGTTAACTAAAGTGACAATCCTATTCTTAGCTCGTCTCCATGCAAAATGCTTCGATCTGATCCTCTAAAGATAGACAATGCATGGTGCGCACATCTCTGCATCGTTGGTGTGTTCCGCATGCCATCTTCTAAAAATAGGTCTTCATGCTCAAAATCAGCTAAGTCCCAAAAGCTGAACTTTCCCTCCACGTGCGGGTCCTTCCTGTCCCTCCGCGCCCTTGATCCTGGCCTTCTCTCCCACATGGACTTCTTGTGTGATCTCTAACAAGTATTCTCTGATCAACATTACCCCACACTAATCTCATTATCATCCCTGACAATGGGTATCTCCAAAAATTGAAGTAAAGAATAGAAGAATGGAAAGAATAAGAATGAAAGAATGTAGATAAATAAAGAAGTTTATGAGGCTATGAGGAATCCTCTTATGTATCATTTTGAAGTATCAACTCTGGATACTCCTCCTTTATTTCGGCCTCCAAGGCCTGTCATTCAGCGAGTGCTTGTTCTGCTTTCTCTGGAATGTCCACAACAATGGATTCCAACTCATCCCTCACAATCTCCCCTTTTTCATTTTACAGAACCAACACAATGTTGGACATTGATGTCATTCTTCCTTCTAGAAGATCCATCTTCTATGTAATTAGCTTCCCAAGCTCTTCCAGTCGAGTCTTATGCGGCTCTTGTGCTGCTACCAGGGCCTCGCGCTTCTGCTTAACCATTGACAATCTTTCTGCGTGGCCCAATGTCTCATCCTTCATTGCTTTCTGGACCTCATTGTTTTCTTCTATTGTTTTCATGTTGATAAGCACCTCTGGATTTGTGCAGATGTTCAAAGCCTGGTCTACTTTCTTCAATACTTCTTGTAGCACTTGCAGCAGCCCTTCATAGGATGTAATCTTTCGCATCACTGAGGCTTTCTCTCGTTCTACCTCTTGCTCTAACTTCCTTGGCACTATCATGCACAGAGGTTCATCTTCAAGTACCAGGTCCACCAACTTTCCTACATAATGTATCACTGAGGGAAACATCTGTGGTACCTTGGTCTCCAAGTGTGGCCTAGCTCTGATGACATTGTCCCCAATCTCCTCTGTGATGCTGATAAATACTTCATTCTTCTTCTACGCAAAGTCCCTCTCTTGTGTTATGCACTATCTCCACATCCTTTGTCTTTAGCTCCTCATGTAGCACTCTGATTGTTGCAACTTTATCCATGTTTCTTCTAGCAACTTCAGCAGAAACCTTTACCAATGTGTTGCTGACCTGCTCATCTGACATGACAGTAGGCTTTACCATCATGTGTCTAGCTTGGGGTGCCTTCTTCAACCATCTCGAAATGCATGACTCTTCACATACATCAAATTCAGGCTCATCCATGTGGGTGTGCATTGACCATGATAGTTGCTTTCGAGTGCACATAGTCACCATATCCTCATCCATTAGCTCCTAGCTGAATAAATCCTTCTGTGCTATTGTGCTCTGGAAGTGGGTGCCAAAAAAATTTCCTACGTCCTCTACATACCCCATGGCTAGTGGAATGTGCTCTCCACTCATCCTCTTTGATCTAGGACCCTTGGGAATTGTAGCTTCAAGGTTAGGAGCCTGTCCAGTTACATCTTGAGCAGTCACATGCACGGATCTAGAGATTTCCTTTTCTTTTTCTTCTTCATCCTTCATCTCTTCATATTTCTTCTCTTCCTCGTTATGCGGCTTGTCTTCTTGCTTGAGCAGGGTCGGAGATGTATACTTGATATCTTCTTATTCCTCTGCTTCTTTATCTAACTTCAACTTTCTTCTCTTCTTTGGTTCAGCAGTCTCCTTGTGTGGAGAGAGATGAGGTGATTTCCTGTACCATTTGTGGGGTTCCAACTTGATTCCTTGTGCATTTGAACACTTTCTTAAACCTATGCTCCCCCTGCTTAACCTCTATATCTTCCTCTTCATCTTGTTCTTGAGGTAGAGTGGTCACGCGTTGTGACTCTTCTCTATCATATGGTTGCTTTCTTCTGCGCTCCAAGCCTCCACTATCTTCATGCTCCTCTTCTTCACCCTCTATTTCAACAACTTCTGTGGGCCTTTGCGCCGGTATGTTTTCTATTGTGTGTTTACCCTTCGGTGGCCCTGGGAGTGCAAATTCATTCTCTACATACTTATTGTTCTCCATCTTGGGCTTCAGCTGAAGATACACTAATGTTGCCCCTACATCTGCTACAACTAGACTTATTGGCTTAATATTCAACACCTCTGAAATGATCCTCTCGGTATAGGCACTTCTTATAGCATACACATACTTCTTTCTCAACGTATGGTAGTCACAGTCTACCTTATCTGCATTGAATACCAGTCAGCATGTGTCTATAAATCTATGAACAGATGCTTAGAAATACCTTGCAGTGAATGCGTAAGGAAATTTACACCAAGGGCTCCAGACTTCATCTCTCATTGGGAATTGTGCGATGCAAAAATATTGATATACAATAAACCGAACTTGTTTCCCTACTACTGATGGTAGGTCCTTTGGGATGTGCCACTCTTCTCCAAATGCCACGCGGAGCCTGTCATACCATTTCTCCACCCTTTTCTTGATGTCATCTATCATGGCCCCTTTACATAGGTACTTGCTGAACCTTTCAGTTGGTGACTTATTCTCCATGGGGTATTCCCATACCTTTTCCTTCGGCCCATCTGGTACTCCAATTTCCATGAATACTAGTGATAGTAGAACAGCCCCAAAGCTGATCTTCCCTCTTGTGTGTGCTTCCTCGACTATTTGTTCTGTAATGTAGCCTGCAATATTATAGATTTCCCCTTCTGACATCTTACTCGCAACGTGTAACCACATAGTATTTACCTATGACCACCACTCTTGATCATTCAAATTTGTAACAAGGTGTTTTGCTGCTTGCACAACTCGACAGTTCTTTAATTTATTTATATCCATACCGCACGGACCCTTCAAGTACCCAACTCATGTCTGGTCTTTAAGATCATGGCTTTATCTATGAGATCATTCTTTATGTCCTCTCCTATGGACTTCAAACCTGTAACTGATGAGATAAGCGCATATGAGATTCTAACTCTACGTCTTGCAAAGTAGAAGAAGTCCTCGTGCACTCTACTCATGAGCCACATATACAAGGGCTCATACTTCCTAAAATATGGAAGCTCATATAATTGGTAGACCCCAATTCTCTTCAGAAGCTTCTCACCTGCATCATCATAAACTGGCATGTCATTTGTCGTACGCTTGTTCATCCTAGCAGTGAGCAAGGAATCAAGCTCCTTCTTGTTCTCTGTGGTCCTGTGATTGTATTCACTCACTTTTCTCTTTCTGATAGGTGAATCCCATTCCTGGCTGATGATGACTCCTTCTGGATATTGCATTTCTAAAAAATCACTTTCGGGTGCCATCTCTTCCTCCTCGATGACCACCTTCTTCTTTCCTTTTTCTCATTACTGTAGCTACCTTCTTGGGTGCCATTTTTACCTTGTAAACGTCTCCTCTTTAACTCTGCAACTTTGCGAATCAAACCCTAGCTCGATTCAATCGTGCCCTAGGTGGAAACTTTGTGCCCTAACTCCTCTCTGTCTCCTTGCTTCGCTCAAACCCTTCACCACCAGGGACGCAAGCTTCTTTTCACACAGATCTGTTTGTCACGCTTGGTTTCACACCCTTCACACCTTAACCCGATCACTCAGCTCTTCGCACTTAGCTCTTTCCTCAAATTCTCTTAGTAGTGATGGTAAAAATGAATCCACATCCCATCCTTATATAATTTTTCAAATTTTGATGCATTTATTGCTCCTTCACCTACCAAATATCCTCTCATTCATTGACCAAATTCATTTGTTCCACACGGTACATCTTCGCGCCCCAGCTATAACCTTCTAGTGCACCTTCCTACCCTCTGGTCACAGACTTCTCTTCAGTGCATGCCCTTGCGCCTGAGTACCTCATCACTATACCTTCTCCTGGTAGTTATCATGGCCTCTGCTTACCTCACGTTATACTGTCCTTTCATTCATCTCCATCCTTGGTCACTTTTGAGAAGCAATCTTCTTTTGACTTAAAGCACACCCGTAGCAGCTTATTCCTTTCACCTTTCAATTCCCACAGTCTTTTACTTGGATAACTACAACCACCCCACACTAAAAGTATGTGCAGTCCTCTACGCATAAACATTCTTCATATAGTAATTAGCTTCATGTGCGCAAGCGTGCTTATTACACAAAAACAACAACTAAATTGACAAAGCATAACGACAATGAAGGAAATACATTAAGGAAATAATTGAAAACCTAATCTAAATGGAAATACTGCCTTATTACAAACACCAAGAAGACTTATTTATAGTAGGGCTTCAACCTACTCCCGTTAAAGTAACTGGGTAGCCATGTTCCATCAAGTGCTTCTAACTGGAAAGCACCTGATTCAAGTATGTAAGTGATGACATACGGCCCCAACCAATGTACTTTGAGCTTTCCTGGATGGCACAAGAACTTAGAGTCATAAAGAAGTACCATTTTTCCAATCTCAAACTTCTTATCCCTTATGTTTCTGTCATGCCATGCTTTCTGCCTGGCCTTTTCCTGCTTCTGACTCCATCATGCTATGGCTCATCACTCATCCAGTTGAATCATCTTCTCAATACACTCTTCTAAATCTTGCTCATCAGCTAGACCTCCAGGATGTGCAATGCACAAAGAAGGTAACATAAATTCTATAGGGAGAATGACTTCTGTGCCAAACACCAACTGAAATGGTGTGGCTTTGTTCAATCTCTTGTAAGTTGTTCTATATGCCCAAAGAACAGCTGACACTTTTTCATCCCAATCCTTTCTTCCAACATCACAATTTTTTGTCAATGTCTGGCTCAAAATCTTGTTGAAAGCCTCAGCAGTTCCATTTTCCTGAGGATGGTAGGGTGTAGTTTTATGGTGTGCAACCATAAACTCATCTAATAGAATCTTGATTGTCTCATTCAAAAAGTGTGTACCCCTATCACTTGTCAAGCTTAAAGGACATCCATATCTTGTAAGAACATTCTCCCATAGAAACCTAGCTGTTGTAGCTATTGTACAGTCCTTCGTAGGTGTTGCTTCTACCCACCGTGTGAGATAATCTTGTGCAAGTAATGATATAGCGTGACCCAGTCCTGTGCGCAGCTGGAAAAATAGGTCCTACAAAGTCAATGGCCCATTTCTCAAATGGTTCAGCACTAGTAATTGGTCTCAAAGGCATCTCATCTCTTTGCCCTGGTTTTCCTAGGCGCTGACAATGATCACATGCCTTACAATATTCTTTACAGTCTTTATACAATGTCTCCCACCATAATCCAGCAAGTAGGATCTTCTGAGCAGTCACATCACCTACATAATGGCCTCCTGCAATACCACCATGGGCTTCTTCCATAATATCCTTGTGCTCATGCTCTAATACACAATGGCGTAATACTTCATCTCTGCCTAACTTGTAGAGGTCACCACTGATTAACATAAATAGTGTCGTGCGTATAGCAAGTTGTTTCTTTTCTAATGCCTTCATTCCTTCTGGTGCCACACCAGTCCATAGAAAGACAACAATGTCTTCTAATTCTGATGGCACGTTGTAACCTATATAACTGTGCATCTGGCATGGTTTCTTCAATTGTCTGTGCTTCCTCTCCTGAGTGAATTCTAGACAAGTGGTCTGGTCCAGAATTACTTTTCCCTGGCTTCACCATAACTGTGAAATCAAACTCTTGAAATAGGAGTACCCATCTGCATATGCCCCTGTAAGATGGGCTTGTTTACCAAGTACTTCAATGCCATGTGATCTGTATAAAACACAAATGGTGTTGCTAACAAGTACTGTCGAAACTTGTGCAATGCATAGATCATTGACAAAGCTTCGCGCTCTATAGTTGTATAATTCTGTTCAGCAGGAGTCAGCTTCCTACTAGCAAAACAAATTGGATGATCAACAATACCTTCTCTAGGTTGAGCTAACATAGTGCCAATGGCCATGCCAGAGGCATCCACATGCACATGAAATGGTTTATCCCATGAGGGAAAGCATAGGATGGGCTTGGTAGTAAGTTTCTCCTTTAATATCTCAAATGGGCACTGTTGGGGTTCTCCCCAATCAAATGTACCTTTCCCCTTCAATAACTCTTCCAAGGGTGCAGCAATTTTGGCATACCCTTTGATGAATTTTCTATAATATCCTGTATGACCTAAAAATCCGTGCACCTCACTTTGACTGGTAGGCACTTCTAGGCCTAGAATGACTACAACCTTAGCTGGATCAACCAACAAACCTTCCTTGCAAATTATATGTCCTAACAGTATTCCAAATGGTGTAGCAAATATGCACTTCTTGATGTTCAAAGAGATACAAAATTTTTGCACCGTTCAAACATTAAGCACAGATTGTCACAATGATCTTTCACAAGCCCATATACTATCCAATCATCTAGGTAGACCTGTAAGAAGTTGTGAATAAAATCTTTGAATGCCTGAACAACTATGTGCGAGAATACAACAGGTGCATTTTTTAATCCATAAGGCATCACAATATAGGCAAAAGTACCCCATTCAGTAGTAAAATGTTGTCTTTTCTTGATCCTCCTGAGCAATCCTAACCTGATGATACCCAGAAAACCCATCTGTGAAAGAATATTATTCACACCCTACCACTCCTTCCAGTATTTCCTCAGTGAATGGTGTAGGGAATGGGTCTGTTATAGAAGTAGCATTCATCTCCCTGTAGTCCACACATATTCTAATTCGTCCATCCTTCTTGATACTAATCACCATTGGACTAACCCATTCTGACTCATCAAGGGGTTTGATGATTCCATATTTCAACATTTTATCAATTTCCTCTTTTACCTATTCGCACAAATTAGGATTCATTCTATAAGGTCACTTCCTAACTGGTCGTGCATCATCCTTAAGTTTTATCTTCATTTCCCCAAGTGATTCATGCATGCCTTTAAGTTCATGATACCCTCGAGGGAATAAGTCCTGATAATCCCTGAGTAACTCAATGATCTTTGCTACCTCCAAGTCTGACCAGTAGTCTCCAATGATGGCCTCCTTAGGCTTAGCCTCCAAACCTATATTCACCTTCTTTGTCTTCATGGGTTCGTGATAGGCATGTGTATCCTTGTCTGCATTGTCCAATACCTCACACACCCCTTGTGAATGTTCAATATCCAAGTTCTCAACTTCCTCATCATCCATGATGTAAACCATCTTTCCTTTCTCTTTCTCAAGGCAAGCACGTTCAAGTAGCATGGAGTCCATTTCTTCTTCCTTTTCAAAATGTGCTCCAGACTCTGCCTCACCAAATAATTCTTGAATATGCTCTTCTACTTTTGCACTATCTCCCATAGTTAAGCGCTTGATAAATTTTAATGCCTCTTCTATTGGAGGTTGGGAAGAAAAGTAGTCAAAGGTCTGGATCATTCCTATAGTCAAATTTTTCCAGTTTCCAGTCTCTAGATATAGTTCTGCGTATACATACCAGGCGTATGCGCATCCTTGTAGCATAGAGTACAATTTATACACCCATAGTGAAGGTGGTAATGCTTCCTTTCCTACTGTCCAGAGTCTCTCACACTACTGAATGTGATGCTAAACAGGTTGATCACCATGATAAGTGTAGATTTGCATAGGTGCATTGTTCCTTACAAACCTAATAGATAGGGCTATTCCAATCTCTTCCCATTCTATAAGATCATCTTTTTGGACTACCCAGCAGCGCGTTGTTGTCCCGCGTAAGGTATATACTAACATATCTCTTCTCTTAATTTGATATGTCCATCGTGTTTCCATGGCTTTCAAATATGCAGGAAGATCTTTTGCCCCTGTATACCTAAGTATTGTGCTACCTATCCGTCGAACCGAATCAAGTCCACTCTTGTGCGTAACCGCGCTTTTCACCTTGCACCCTAAGAGTTCATATGTACCATGAGCCCAATTTTCATAAGAAATACTCGTAGTATCACTAATACAATAGGAATCCTCCCACTGTAGGATGCTTTCTTTTGATGGCTCATTGACCTCTGGGTACTGAATAACACGTACATAAATTATGTTTAACTCCTCCTCACTTATAGGCTCAACATATGGTGTAGACTTCCCATCTGTCAAAGGTATCACAACCCTTTCCTCCTTGTTCTCAAAGCTGATATACCCCTTATTGAATCTCAAGTCAGCATTATTCGCATAACACTAAGAGCATCCAAGAAAGGCTAGAAAATTATCTACTTCTACAAGTTCTAATACCTCAAAATCCCCAGTGAACTTGGCCCCTTGTATGGTTATGGATGTGTTGGTCGTCGAAAAAGAACTTTAAGAAGAGCAACAGTCAGGGGACAAGAATTCCCTCCTCTTTAGTGGGAGAGGTTCCCTTATTCAAAAATGAAACCTATTTACACATGTACAAAGTATTGTTTCACTATGGAACTTGGATATCATGAAAGCATTTTCTAAATAGATCATCAATCACAAAAGTATAGAGGAATGAAGAAGTGGAAATGAGCAAAAAAGCACTCTCCAGAATTATAGATGACAAAATAATTCCTTATGCATGCCAGAATATAGCGAATTGGAATAAGATCATTTGTACTCGAATTAATAAGATGAAATTTGAAAAGACACACAGTTCTATAAATAACATCTACAATAATACAAAGCTTCTCAGCATAAATTCAGAAAAATGATCTAACAATATTCAATGGATAGCTTGCAAATCAAAAGAATCAGATGGACAAAGAAAGAAGATCCTTTTGTATTGATTGATTTATGATTTCTTTACACTTTCAAAAATAAGCCAAGTTCCCCCCCTCAAAATGGTGAAGAGAGGCCATTATATAGCTTTATAATTCAGTTACGCTTGGTAGCTACACTTTTTTAAAATAGTGTTTAGTTAAAGGGCTGCTTATTGCAGAACCCCAACTAATTATAATAAATCTGAGATGAGGAAAGGAAGAAGAGAGAAAAGTCGGGAGAAGAAGACAAGTGTTCATGATTGAGAGGGGCCCACTGATTTTAGGATCCGATGTCTGAATCTTTTCAACGCCTCTCCTATGTCTCTACCACATGGGACCGATGTGTTGGTAGTGGACTGGGTCCAAAATCCGAGGCACTTCTCCATATCTTTGTCAAATTCGACATGTGTACGATAATCTTTATTTGCTTCTTCAATAGCAGACTGGAGGGAGTAGATCTCCTTCATCTTTTCCTTGGAAATAGAATCCTCATTGAACAAATTATCTTTGACAAAAGCTCTAAATTGAGCTTTGATTTCTTACAAGGAGAGGGGTATACCAGAGGTTTCATCGTGGAGGTGGCAATGTATATCCTTAAAAGCAGATACCACCAAAGTCTTGAAGGCCTCACCCTTCTGCCAACTATTTTTCTATTCTCCCAAAGCCTCCTCCACCACCTTGATTTTCCATTCCACACTGTATACCCATGATTTCGACAAGTTATCTTTTGCATCGTCAAAGACCTTGCTTGCCATTAAAAGGTTTTCATCAGCTTGCCCCATAAGATGAAGGTCTACTATACAGCTGCTCCAGAGTGTGAGCTCTTTATCTATATTTCCAATAGTGGAGGAGAGTTTCTGTTGCAGATTATTCACCTTCTCATGGAGTTTAAAGGCTTCACTAATGAAATTCAACCCTGCAACGAGCATATCATCCACCATGGCCTCCATAGCCCTTCCATAGATAGAATATCTGTGTATATATTTGATACTATGGACTTCATCTTGGCTGAGGATTACAGGTGGTGGAAGAGTGGTCAGTGGGATGGGGTCTAAAACTTTATCCTTGGACAACAACGACTTAATGAAACCTGCAAGAACCTGAACCTGCTCCTCCAGTTGCTCTATAGTTTATTTCCCTTTTTCAACTCTCCCAATGACCCTGGTTACTGTTTCCTGAAGATTGTGAATCTCACCTTCAGGGGTAGACTCTCCCATGGGAATCCTTGAGAGCTCTAGATTAGATGCTTGCAAATCATGTTCTTGTTTGTCTACTTTGGGCTTGGCTATCTCCAGGAATTGTTGGCCCTGAGCATCAGCTACTATTCTAGAGGTAGTCTTTGCCTTCTTGGCATGAGTAGGAGGGGTAGTGCCTAATAAGGCTGCCACAACATCAAAATTGGGTCCTGAGATTCGGGAGGAAGATTTTCTCTTCCTACTATCAACAAAAGGTTGTACCCATGCAAAAGAGGAGGAGGAAGAAGAAGGCGTGGCAAGAGGGCCAAGAGAAAGGGAACTCATGGCACTCAAAGTGTGCACTGTTGTTGCCTCCAGTTGAGATATGAGTGGATAATCAAGCCAGAATACAAGGATGACAATGAGGTATGGTAATTGTTCTTTGATGGTTCAGGGAGTAGATAAGGAGCTGGAGGAGGAGCCATGATTGTGTCCCCCAGAGGTATGAGATATTATTTAGCCTTCAAATTCCAGTTCACTTGCTAAAATAACACTATTGAATATGAGGCTTTAGTCCAAGGTCTTCATTGGGCAAGGAATCTAGGAATTAAAACATTGCAAGTATTTGGTGACAGTGAACTAGTTGCCAATCAAGTCAGAGGACTTAATGCTGTCAAAAATGACCTGCTCAAAAACTACAAGAGTAGGGTATGGGATCTCATGGAGGATTTCGAGGCCTTTAGTATTGTTTCCATACCCAGGAAGTAGAATGAAGCTGCTGATAGACTTGCAGTGGTTGGAGTAGCATTTGATGTGGTTGACAGCATCAAGAGGGACAGAGAACAACCGTATATCCATATGGTTGTGAGGCCAGCAGTGCCAAATAATAATACATGCTGGCGGGTGTTCGAGAATGATCAACATATCATTAACTTTCTACAAGAAGCTAAATTCTCAGCTATAAACCAGAGCAGACTAGAGCAGTAGTATGGGAATCAGTTAGTACAACTGCATACAAACAAGCTTCCTAAAGAATTAGTGACATTGGAATCTATTTTCAATCCTAATGATCAGTTCAGAAAAGAGAAGGCTAACATGCAGATCAAAGGAGAAGATTCAGAGTTGATCCTAGTTAGAGAGGACAGAACACTTCAAATTGGCAAAATGGTCACCAAACAAAAAAGTATGAATTCATACAACTTTGCCAAGAATTCCCTGATATGTTTGCTTGGAGTTATGAGGACCTAAGAGGATTAAATCCAAAACTAGCACAACACACAATCGAACTAGATCCAGCTTCTCATCCCATCAGGTAGAAGTTGAGACCAGTCAACCCATGTATTGAGCCTCTAATGAAGAAGGAACTGAACAAGCTGATAGAGGCAAACATCATATTTCCAATCAAACACTCAAGTTGGGTTGCAAATATGGTCCTAGTCAGAAAGAAAAATGGAGAAATCAGGTTGTGTGTTGACTTCAGGGATTTGAACAGAGCCTCCCTCAAAGACCACTACCCACTCCGTTCAATGGAGCAAATCTTGCAAGTAGTGTCTGGGTCAGAAAGGTTCTCCCTCCTAGATGGCTACTCAGGGTACAACTAGATCATGGTGAAAGAAGATGACCAATTCAAAACAGCTTTCACCACTAAGTGGGGCACCTATGCATACAAGAAAATGCCATTTGGATTATCCAACAACGGAGCCACTTTTCAACGGGCAATGAATATGGCATTCAAGGGGCTGATTAATTAAATAGTGATGATCTATTTGGATGACATCACTATTTTTTCCAAGAATGCAGCAGATCATCTCTTCCATCTGAGGTAAGTTTTTCAGAGGTGTAGGAGATTTGGGGTGTCACTGAACCCCAAAAAATGCATATTCTTGGCCCATGAAGGTAGGCTTCTAGGCCATATCGTATCAAAGGAAGGACCGGAAATTGACTCAGAAAGAGTTCAAGCAATAAGAGCATTGCCATTGCTAAGTCACAAGAAGGCTCTTCAAAGCTTCTTGGGAAAAATCAATTTTGTCTGCAGGTTTGTTCGAAACTTTGCTACCCTTGCGAAGCCAATAACGTTGATGCTGAAGAAGAGCTTAGCATTCAGGTGGACAAGTTGAAGGAAGAGAAAGTTTCAAGACTATCAGAGAAGCCATATCATAAGCCCCAACTCTTGTGAACCTAGATTTTTCCAAAGACCTCATACCGTATGCCTTTGGTGGCAACGACACAATTTCTGCAATCTTGGTGCAGCATAACAAAGAAAGTATAGAACAACTAATTGCTTTCTTTAGCCAAAGTCTGGAAGATCATGAGGTAAGGGACTCCTTCATTAAGAAGCCAGGTCCTGGCGATAATCAGAGGACTGAAGAAGTTTAAGCATTTGGTTTCAGACAACAAAATACAACTATTTGTCTCCCATGCGGGAGTTAAATAATTCCTTCTTAGTAAGGACCTGAATGAGAAGCATGCAGGATGGATCACTTGTGTAATGGAATATAACATTGAGATTAAGGTCACCAAGCTGGTCTGTGGGAAGGGGTTATGTGAACAACTAGCCTCAGGTCAACAAGATGAAATAGATAGTGAAAAGGAGGTTGTTTTTGTTCTATAAGATGATCAAGAAGAAGGGAGATATGATGTACATGATCCTTGTTGGACCCAAGACATGGCGCACTTCATTCAAACATGCATGTGTCCTTATGGGATGAGTAAAGAAAAAATAAGGCATTTCAAGCTACAAGCCATCCCATATGTTCTTATTGATGGTATCTTGTTCAAAAGAGAGATGAATGGCATTTTGCTGAGATGCATTAGGGAAGATCAGGTGGAAAAAGTGCTACAAGAATTCCATGTTGAAGCAGTTGGAGGCTAGTTTGATCCAAGAGTGACAACAATCAAAATCATGAAAGTATGATATTATTGGCCTAAAGTGTTTAGTGATTGCTACACATGGATCAAAAGGTGCAAGAATTGTGCATTCTTCAAAGGCAAGGAAAGGCTAGCAGCACTTCCATTGCACCCAATCTCAGTCGACCAACCTTTCATGCAATGGGGATTGGACTTCATTGGAGTCATCAATCCAAACTCAAGCCAAGGTCACAAATGGATCCTGACAACGACAGATTATTTCACCAAATGGACCGAGGCAGTGGCACTCAAGGAAGCAAATGAGTCTAGTATCCTGGATTTCTATGAAGGGATAGTGACCATATTTGGAGTGCCAGCCACCATCATATCAGACAATGCATTAGCATTCATAGGTTCCAAGATCACAGGATGGGCTGTCAAGAATGGGACTTATTTTAGTACTTCATCGAACTATTACCCTCAAGGTAATGGCCAGGATGAGTCCACAAACAAGAACCTGCTAAAGATCATTAGAATAACTCTTGATGAGAATCAAAGGACCTGACACATAAAGCTCAAAATGGCCTTATGGGCTGATAGAATAACGCCCAAGGGATCTACAGGAAGCTCTCCATTCAAGCTCCTCTATGGGAAAGAGGCAGTGTTGCCTATATCACTTGAGTTTCTAGCATTAGAGCTTGTGAAGCAATTAGAGATGTCTGAATTTGGACCAATGGAGGCCAGGTATGCGGAGCTGATGAATTAGAAGAAACTAGAGAGCATGCTCTCTAAGCAATAGAGAAGAATCAGGCTTCAATCAAGAAATGCTTAGACAAGAAGACAAAGGCAAGGACCTTCCAGGAAGGAGACCTGGTTTTGAAATGGGATGCAGATCGAGCAAAACTAGGAAGGCATTCCAAATTTGACGCCATCTGGAGTGGCCCCTATATGATCACAAGATGCAAAAGTAGCAATGCTTTCCAATTATCTACATTGGAGGGTGAAGAGTTACAGATTCCAGTAAATGGGATCTATCTTAAGCACTGCTACTAAAAGGGGAGTTCTCACCCTGTACATATTAGTTTAGTTTTCTCTTTCCTCTAAGTACTTATGCCCATTGTCTTTTTGTAGTGTAGATTGCTTTTCTCCTAAGTGTTTTACATGCTCTGCATGTTCCATTTGGAGCATGTATGATTTCAAATTTTGTATATAGTGTGGTGTTGTTTTGTTGCTCTCATGTAGTGTTTGGACTCGACATTTGGTCAAGATCAGTTTCGGTTCTAATGGGTTTCCAAGCGGCCCAGGGGTCAGTTTTCAAAGTTCATATTAGTAGTAGGCTATCACTCATGACTCCATGCCCAACGGATACGAACAAGGCAATTGGTATTTTCATCTAGCAGGCAGATACCCCTGTGAGTCACCAAATTGTTATCCATATTTCGCCCCCCGTGCCAAATATTGGATCAACCATGATCCCGCATAAGAGGAAACTGAAGTCAAAGCGGGCAGATAGAGGAAAGGTTTCTAAACTGGCTAAGTATACCACGTGTAACCAAGGGAATGCCAAATGTCAGTGTGGTGTTGTTTCATGGGGTAAAATTCGAAATGGCCAAAGCAGGAACTCTGAAAGAAAGGGGCAAAAGTCAACATTGCGGACCCGAGGGCCTAATTTTGTTCCAAAGCTGGCTGCCACGTGTCTGATATCAAAAGGGGACCCATTTTTCGAGTTATTTTCCCGCCCTCCTATACAGACCCGATACAAACTTCAAGGGTGTATCTTTTGACTCAGGGCTCGAAATATTACAAATCTAATGTCGTTGGAAAGATCTTAGCCCTCACCCATGCCATGGGGTCTGAACTTTAATTTTGAGGAGGTTAGGTGAAGAAAAATGGAGGAAACGTCTTCAGGCCTTCAATGCAGGATCTTCGTTTGTCTCAACAACCAGATCAGATTCGATCTGTTTCTGTCATTTTCCTCTTCCTTCAAGGTGCCAAACCAAGAATTCATGCAGTAAAGATGGATTTGGGGGAGAGATTTCATCAAAGGCATTAATAGCGGTGGTTGAACTTCAACCTGTTTTTCCCGCTTCTCTCTCTTTTCTTCTTTCAAGGTTGAATCTATAAATACGGGGGCAGGATTCGTTGTAAAGGGTTGGACATTCTTTGTTTTGCAGGCTCCCTCTTCCTTCTAGCAAAGGGATCTATGTGGGGTTTAGGCCTTCCACTAAAATTGTAATACATTTCTGCCTCTTGGCTACTTTGTAATGGACTATATCAATCTATAGAGCAATAAAACACGTCTGTGATCGATTTTAGATCCTCTCTTGTCTCTTTTGCTTTCATCTGGTCTCCCATTACATATCTGGCTATCTGTGCTTGTTTATTGTATGCATTTTGTTGGTTTGTGTCTATTAGCAAAATAAGTGTTCATCATTCCTTCGGTGCATCACCTCGTAGTTTAGCTTTGTTTTTAATTTTTATATTCCTTTTATCCCTATCCCCTTGGTAAAGTTTAGATTAGGATTAAGAACAAATCCTCTACAATTTTCTATGTATGCACCTAAATAGAGGAATAAGGAACCAGCCTTTAATCTGGAGAGCTTTTCCATTTTGCAAGGTCCCACACCTTGGGGAAAGTTCAATGTTATGCAATCACACCAAATGAGTCTGCCTTAGAAAAGTAGATTTTTAGAACTCATTCGGGGGTGTTGTGATTTTGCATTAACAATTACCACTACCAGTCAATTATTAGAGATCTATTATTAGCGCACTTGCATGTGTGCCTATTATTGTAAAGACACATGGTTATTCTCAGCATGCGACCTATTTTGGGAATGATGTAAGCGGTGAAGGGCAAGTCCCCACCCCTATAAATATATAGTGAGTTGTGTAGTTTAAGAGGTGTATGTGCATATGTATGTGCGTATGTATGTGCATATGTATGTGTGTATGTATGAAGAAGTAAGCTATTATGGATTTACATTTCTAGATTGATGCGCGCTCTAGTGTATGAAACTATATATTGTAAGGAGCTTATGTGTATTTACTATGTTTAATATAATGTAGTGTATTGGCTGAATCGAGGTGTTAAACATGATTATGAAAAAGATCTTGCATGGTTGAATTCATTATGACTATTGTTTAGATTCGTTACTCTTTAGATCTAGATCTGGAATATGCTTTGTAGGATGTTATGTTATTTATGGATTTGAATGCATTAAGTCTTCATCATGCTAACATCTTGCACAAGAAACCCTAAAGAGGGGCCTGGTACCTTTGTGCTCTTCGGGTGAGCGCTCAGTCTAGGTTGAGTGACATGTCAGCATGCCTAGGTTATTCTTGGTAAATTCTAGGTTGTATCAATGGTTCCATTGCCAGGACATCTTTTTCAGTTATTTTCAGGATGGTACGTGATGAAGACCTACTAGTTGACCCTAGCAAGTGTTAAGGAATGGATACAAGATCTAGAAGAAGAGTACACACGGAGGCTCAACACTGGATCTGAGTTTAACGCATGCACGTGGGTGGAACAAAATCTATATGACTGTTTGTATGAGAGCTTCTTTGTTATCTTTCGGGTTGATTTGTACGAGTGGTTGGTTGCTTATGCATCTATATGGAACTGGAGGTATCACAC
Organism: Taxus chinensis; assembly: GCA_019776745.2. NCBI lineage: Eukaryota > Viridiplantae > Streptophyta > Pinopsida > Cupressales > Taxaceae > Taxus > Taxus chinensis. The sequence goes on from CM034155.1 coordinate 281,452,029, forward strand.
ACTTGTATGGACGTAGGAAGAATTTCAGGCACTTTATGATGCTGATCTGATTTGGACACACGTTGGGGATACTTGGTTTTGTGGAGTTTTGAATAGTTATATCTTGGAGTACTCAATATCCACTTATTCTTGCTCGGAGGTAGCTGAGTTCCAGTTTTTACGATATCCCAGGAAAACTTACTTGCAAGGAATTCCACTAGCGATCAAGATCTTGATGGTAACCCTAAACTTGGAAGAAAAACCTATGGCTAGCTAAACCCCACCACGCACGGGGGTAGGAGCGGGTTTGGTGAAAGATGGAAAACCTAGCGGTAGAAAGGTAGAGAGAAGAAAGGTGGCTTAAGTATAATGAGGTGCGCGAGAGGGAGATAGAGAAGTAATGTGATGTTGTGGAATGACTAGCGTTAAGGAGAGAGATGGCTCGTGAAGGATTTGGAGCTCACGTGGGAGGCATGGAGCTAGAGCATCAGGAACTCACCCATTTGGCTAAGCATGACAGGGATCCCTCCCTGGCCTCACAAAGAAGTGCACTAGCAGAGATGACCTGGGCTACAAGCATGCATCTGAATCTACCTGGCAACCTCGCCCTTACACTTGGTTTTCCAGTATCTAGTAAAAGTAGTCAGCACACTAGTTTTGGTAGTAGATGAGTAGGAGTACCTCTATGGCAGGGTAAACATCTTCAGTATTGTTTAGAGGTACCTTTTCAAGTGCATCATCTGCACAGAATATGAGTGCATAGAATTTTGGACTCACTTCTAGGAGTGGTACCACCTCGCAAATGGTAGGGGTTCAGTTCAGTACTACTATTGGGACACATGGAAGTACATCTTCTGGTCCACTTCCAGCTACAGGTGGAGGATCAGGAGGTATAGGTGGTTCTAGTTCCAGTGGATTTGGTGGTTCTGGAGGCAGAGGTAATACAGGAGGTTTTGGATCAGGTGGGAAAGGTCTGCACCAACCCCAGAATATTTACATGGAGATGTCTCTTCATCTTCTAGAATATAGGGGCATAAAGGATGTTGCTGAACACATGCACATGTGTGAGATATTGTGGCACACAAAAGGGATCACAGCTTTTGAGCGCAAGGCAAGTCAATTTGCCACTACGTTATAAGGACGTGGACACAATTGGTATAGAAAGTTTGACCCTGATCAGACTTACATAAACTATGCAACATTAAAAGATGATTTCCTTAAAGAGTTTCACATCCCTGAGTTCGAGTAGAAGAGTATAAGTGCACTCAAGGATATTAAACAAGGTACTACTGAGAGTGTCTGGGAGTATGATGCCCGCTTCAAAACTTTGTTGTCTAAGTTTTCTTATGATATTCATGCAAGCCAACATGCACAATGGTTCGTTGGAGGTCTGATCACACCTTTTCAAAGGGTGTTGTCACATAAAACATACACTGATCCGCGCAAAGCACTTGAAGCAACTTTACATGCTGAGGCAGTTGGGATCATGGACACTGGGGTAAGCCCATTTTTTGAGGCACAAATTGCAGCTATGTAAAAGTAGTTAGAGAAACTATCGACACATTCAGCATATGAGACGTGCATGGGAATTTGGTGTATAGATTGTGAAGTGGAAGGGCACACCAAGGATAGTTGTCCCTGCATATCAATGCATTCATTGTTGTTAGACTGTGATATATGTCATTTGAACCATGATGCTAGTCGTTTCCCATTACTACAACGCATGGTAAGGAAGGACGTCTCTTTCTATTGTAAAATTTGTAGGTCCACAACTCACGATACGGAAGATTTTCGGTTGATTGGTCAGATCCATGATGTTATAGATATTGGTGTACGACAGACAGGAGTATTAAATAACTCTAAAGGGAAGGGGTGAGCATCATGATCATAATCAAGTGCGCTATGATCGGAATGAAGGACGTTATGAAGGAGGTCATGGCAGAGGTAGAGGATACCGTGGTGGTTTTGGAGGCTGAGGCCATGGTGGAGGACAAGGTGAATTTCCTCACGAAACAGGTTTTACATGTGGTTCTCCTAACTAATACAGGCGCAAATGTCCCCAAAATATTACACGTTCTTTCTGTGGGAAGAATCATAGTTATGAGGAATGCCTGGATTTATATGAGCATCTCAACAAGTAGCATAAACAAGAGAACAAAGGCACAGGGATAGTTTGGATACAACGCGTTGTGGAAAATCAGTGGATGCCCAAGTTGACACCAGAACCAGAAGTATTACATGTAAAGATTACTACACGTGTTGAAGCTACGTGCGCTAGAGAAACATTACAACAGAAACCTACCATCACTAAGGAGGAGGTTTTACATGCACGGTACCCAAATCATACCCATCAGAAGGAGGTTTATCAAGAAACCATGGAGGTACTCAAAAATCTTCAGGGTGAAATATAGAGTTTAAAGGAGCAGGCACGAAAGATGGAACAATAAAAGGCAGTAGTAGAGACGGTTCAGTCAGATATTGATGATTTAAAGGAAGTATGTAGAATGTTGTGCCTAGAGAATATCATCCTGTTATTAGGGAATTGGCTAAAGGGGAACACTCTGCACATAGGTATTGAGAATGAAAGGCATATCTTACATGCAAACCTTCCCCCTCATACTTTGGATTATGACAAGGAAATCACTCCAAATGTTGTTGTGGACAGATGGCTTTTGAGTAACATATTGATTGACACAAGCATGAAAGTCAATGTTCTTACTTTAGATGTATGGGTAAAGATGGGGAGACCTCCATTACAGCCATCCTCGAATGTGTTGTTCATGGCTAATTGAACCAAGGCCACTCCCATCAGATTTTTAAAAGATGCATCCATTATTATACAGGGAGCCAAGTTCACTAGGGAATTTGAGGTTATAGCACTTGCAGAGGCAAATAACTTCCCAACTCTACTTGGGCGCCCTTGGTGTTATGCAAATAATGTTGATCTATAGTTAAACAAGGGATACATTAGTTTTAAGAACAAAGAGGAAAGGGTTATTATCCCATTAACAAATGGGAAATATGCGCCTTATGTTGAACCTCTAAGTGAAGAAGACTTGAACCTGATCTATGTGGGCACCATTCGAGACCCAGAGGTCCTTGAGCCATCTAAGGAGGGTATCCTTCAGTGGGAAGATGCACAATCTATTAGTGACACCACGAGTATTGCTTGTGATAATTGGGCACATGGTACTTATGAAATGATTGGACGTAAGGTAAGGAGTGCACTTGTATGTAAGAGCACTACTTGTTGTGTGAGGCGCATAGATAACAATTTGGTACCTAGGTACACTTAAGAAGGAGATCCTACGGTATTTTTGCATGCCATGGAGGACCAATGGACTGACCAAGTTGAGAGAAGAAGTATGTTAGCATATACCCTGCGTGGGACAATAGTGCGCTGGTGGGTAGTTCACAGAGATAATCTTACAGAATGGGATGGAATCAGAATTGCTCTTTCTACTTAGTTTTCCAGGAGCAATGCACCTACTCAAATCTTCACTTATCATGGTAATCAACATGTTCAGCACCACGTTCAGTAGTGTGAGAGACTCTGGATAGAGGGGTAGGAAGCTTTACCATCTTCACTCTGGGTGCACAAATTCTATTCCACTTTACAAGGTTGTGTGTGTGCTTGGTATGTATATGTAGAACTACATAGAGAGATTGGAAATTGGAAGGATTTGATTGCATGGATGATCCAGACTTTTGACTACTTTTCTACCAAACCTCTAGAGAAAGAGGCATTAAAGGTTATAAAGCGCTTAACTATGGAAGATAGTGCTAAGGCATAAGAACTCATTTAGGAGTTCTTTGGTGGGATAGAATCAGAAGCGTTCTTTGGTGAGGAAGAAGAGATAGATGCCACACAGCTTGAGCATGCTTTCTTGGAGAAAGAGAAAGGAAAGATAGTCTACTTAGTGAATGATGAGGAAGTAGAAAATATGAATTTAGAGTATTCAAAAGGTAGGTGTGAGGTTTTGGACAATGCAGATAAGACTACGTGTGCCTATCATGAACCTATGAAGACAAAGAAAGTGAATATTGGCTCGGATCTTGAACCTAAGGAGGCCATAATTGGGGATTATTGGTCTAACTCTGAAGTGGCCAAAATCATTGAGTTACTGCAAGATTTCCAAGACTTATTTCCTAGGGGATACCATGAATTAAAAGGCATGCATGAATCACTAGGAGAGATGAAGATCAAGCTTAAGGAAGGTGCACATCCGGTCAGGAAGAGACCCTACAAAATGAATCCTAACCTGTGCATAAAGGTTAAGGAAGAAATCAATAAGATGTTAAGGTCTGACATCATCAAGCCTCTAGAAGAATCGGAGTGGGTTAGTCCCATGGTCATTAGGATATTATTGGATGAATTCATGATTGTGCACCATAAGATTACACTCTATCATCCTCAAGAAAATGGAACTGTTGAGCCCTTCAACAAAATTTTGAGCTAGACATTGACAAAAATATGTGATGTTGGATGGAAAGATTGGGATGATAAAGTTTCTATAGCTCTTTGGGCATATAGAACAACATATAAGAGGTTGAACAAAGCCACACCATTTCAGTTAGTGTTTGGAGTAGATGCAGTTCTTCCTAAGGAATTCATGTTACCTTCTTTGTGTATTGCATGCACTGGAGGTCTAGTTGATGAGAAAGCATTGGAAGAATGAATTGAAAGATTGATACAGTTGGATGAGAGACTAGCCATAACAGGTTGGAATCGAAAGTAGGAGAAAGCTAGGCAGAAAGCATGGCATGACAGGCACATCAGGAATAAACATCTTGAGATTGGACATATGGTGCTCCTTTATGATTCAAAATTTTTGCGCCATCTAGGGAAGCTTAAAGTACATTGGTTAGAACCATACGTTATCACTCACTTTCTTGACTCAAAAACATGTCAATTAGAGATGCTTGATGGAATACAGTTACCTGGATACTTCAATGGAAGTAGGTTAAAGACCTACTATAAATAAGTCTTCTTGGTGTATGTAATAACGTAGTATTGCCATTTAGAATAGATTTTCCTTTAGTGTATTCCCTTCTTCGTTGCTATGCTGTGTCAATTTAGTTTGGTGTTTTTGGTAATAAGTGCATTTGCGCGCTAGAAGCTAATTACCATTTGAAGAATTTTTATGCGCAGAGGACTGCACATACCATTGGTGTGGGGCAGTTGTTACCTGTTGCTCACAACTGGGTACAAATCAAGGAATAAACTATTACAGGTGCTATTTGATTTTGGAGAGGTGTTGTTAGAAAAGAGATTACTTCTAAATGATGACCATAGATGGGAAAATAAAGGAACAATATAATGCGAGGTAATCAGAGGCCGTGGAGACTACTAGGAGAAGGCACAGTGGCGAGGTACTCAGGCACATGAAAGCGTGATTGTTGGTAGGTGAAGGAGTAATAAATGCACTAACTTTTTGAAAATATATATAAGGATGGGATGCGAGTTCATTCTTACCATTGTAATCACCAAAATTTTAATGAGCTAAGTGCAAACAAGATGAGTGAATCATGTTGAGGTGTGAAGAGTGTGAAACAAGATGTGGAGAGTAGATTTGTGCGCAAGAGAAGCTTGTGTCCCCATTGGTGAAGGGTTTGAGCTAAGCATAGTGTTGCGAAAGAGCTAGGGCATGTAATTTTAACTAGGGCACACGGATTCGAGCTAGGGTTTGGACTTGCTCGTCACACAAGATAGAAGGTGAGCATTTGAGGATAGAAAGTTGAGAGTTACAGATGGCGCCAAAGAAAGCTCCTGCCGCAAGAGCCAAGGAAAAGAAGAAAGTGGAAGTAAATGTTGAAATTGCTCCCAAGAGTAATTTCTCGAAGATGTAATACCCAGAAGGCGTGAAAGTGGGACAAGAATGGTATTCTCACATTTATAAGTGCAAAATCAATTATTATAACCACCGCACATCGGATAACAAGGAGTTAGATGCGTTGTTTAGTACGAAGACAAACAAGCACACAACAGAGGACAAGCCAGTGTATAATAATGCAAGAGAAAATTATTAAAGCAGATCAGAGTCTACTAATTATACGAGCTCCCGTATTTCGGCAAGTATGAACCATTATACCATTGGTTGATGAGCAGGGTACATGAAGACCTTTTCTATTTCGCCAAACGAACAGTGAGGATTACAACAACATTGACACGATTAAAGGGAACATGAGTAGATCTGAATAGTGATCTGACAGATAAAGCAACAATCTTGGAGACACAGAAGGAGTTAGGATATACCAAGGGTCCGCGTGGAATAGATATTGATAAGTTGAAGAAGTACCCAGTGGTACAGGCAACTACACATCAAGTGACCAAATTGAATGATCAAGAGAGATGGTCGCAAGTGAATACCATGTGGTTACATATCACGAGGAGAATGTCTCAAGGAGTAATCTACAACATAGTAGGCTACATTATAGAGACTATCATCGAGGAAGTGCACGCATGTGATATAATTAGTTTTGGTGTTATCTTATTGTCCTTGGTATTTATGGAGATTGGAGTGCATGATGGGCCAAAGAACAAGATATGGGAGTATCTCATGGAGAACAAGTCACTTATAGAAATATTTGACTAGTATTTGTGTGAAGGGTCAATGAGTGGGCCATTCAAGCAAAGGGTAGAGATGTGGTATGATCGGCTCCGCACGGCATTTGAAGAAGAGTGGTGCATTCCCAAGGAGTTACCTTCGGTGGTGGGCAAGGTAGTGCATTTCATGGTGTACCAACACTTTTGCATCGCACAATTTACAATGAAGGATGGGACTTGGAGCCCCTAGTGCAAACTACCATATGCCTTCATAGCACGCTACTTCCAGGCATCAGTCCATCATTTTACTGATGCATGCCACCTGAACTTCATTCCAGAGAAGGTAGACTGTGACTACCACACTTTGAGGAAGACTTATGTATATCCAGGTTGGACTACCTATATTGAGAGGATAATATCAGATATGATAAACATGAATCATTTAAGTTTGGAAATTGGAGAAACTGGAGTTGCGCTTGTATACCTTCAGGTTAAGCCTAAGTTGGAGGGTAACAAGTATGTAGAGAATGAGTTCGCACTTCTAGGGCCTCTAAAGGGTAAGCATACAATGAAGAACGTGTTAGTCCCACAGCCTGCAGAAACCATAGTAGTAGATGAAGAGGAAGAGGAACAGGAAGATAGTGGTGGTTTGGAACATAGAGGACGAAGGCAGCCCACGGATAGGATAGAAATTGAGCGCACGACCACTCCAACCAAGGCACAAGAGGAAGGAGATGAAGACTTGGAGGTACGAGCAATCTCGGAAGAACATCGTTTCAAAAGGGTATTAAGGAGAACAAGAACCCAAGGTGCTACTCCATAATCAGTTAAAAGATCCCCGTGACTCTCTCCTCACAAGGAGGTAACTAAGAAGAAAAGGAGGAAACTAAAGATAAATGAGGAGGCGGAGGAGTTTGCAGAGAGTGCGCCTGACACCCTTGTATCGTCATAAGAAGTAGAAGAACTTAGGGATGAAGATATGAAGGATGGAGAAAAGGAGGTAAAAGAAGTAGAAGAAACAGAACTAGATAGTGCTTAGAACATAGAGGATCAAACTCTAAATCTTAGCACTCTAGTTCTTAAGGGGCCAAGAACTAAAAGAACAAGTGGAGAGTATAATGTTCTGTCTTTGGGATATGCTGAGGACACGAGTAAAATTGTTCGTGCTTGTTTCCAAAGCATGGTTATGGATGAAGACATGGCCACCGCGCGCACAAGGAAGCAACTATCTTGATCTATGTACACTCACATGGACAAGCCAGACTTCGACGTATGTGAATAATCTTGTGTATTAAGAAGATTGAAGAAGGCACCTCAGACCAGACACATAATTGTAAAGCCCACTATTATCTCTGATGAACAGGTGAGTAATGCCTTAGTAAAAATGTCTACAGAGGTGGTGCAGAGGAGCATAGATAAATCCTCTACTATCATAGCGCTATGGGAAGATATCAAAGCTAAAGCTACAAAAATAATGCATCTGAAGGGAGAGAAGGACTTAGAACAGAAGAAGAATGAAGCATTCATCAACATCGCAGAAGAGATTAGCGATCATGTCCTAAAAGCAAGACCGCACTTGTAGTCCAAGGTACCTGAAAGGTTCCCTTCGGCTATGCACTATGTGCGTACATTAGTCGATTTGGTGCTCGAGGATGGACCAATTTTTGCATGCCATCAGCGAAAAACCCTAAGAAGGAAGTAGAGAGAGCAAAGGCTTTAGCGATAAGAAAGATTTCATCATACAAAGAATTACTTCAAACTTTGCAGGAGCTAAAGAAAGTAGACCAGGCATTGGAGATTTGTGCAGCTCCAAAGGCAGTAATAAGAATTAGGACAATAGTTGAAGACAATGAAGTCCTAAAGGCTATGAAATATGAAACATTGGGACAAGCAGAGAGATTAGCGCCAGTCAAGCAAAAGCGTGAGGCCCTTGCAAAAGCACAAGACCCCCATGAGGAAAGGTTAGCTGAGATTGGGAAGTGAATAGCATAAAAGATGGATCTGTTAGAGGGGAGAATGTCTGCTATGTCCACCATTATTCTGGTGTTACAAAATGAGAAAGAGGACATTGCCCAGGATGAGCTATAATCTATTACAGCAGATATTTCAGAAAAGGTAGAAGCCGTGCTCAATGATTGGCAAACCTTAGAGGTTGAAATCAAGGAAGAATATCCAAAAGTAATTCTTCCAGTTGACACAAAGGGTGATGCAGAATAAAAATCCATTCTTTGTATAAAATTCATTACATTCATTTCATTTTATTCTTTATTCTTATCATGAATAAGAAAGAAGCCCCATTGTCAGGACGACAATGTGGTTTAGTGTGGGGTAATGTTGAGTGGACAAAGTATGATACTAAGGAGAAGGCGCACAGAAAATTCATGCGTGAAAGTAAGGCTCAGTCAAAGGTGCAAAAGGATAGGAAAGGAAACGCGCATGAAAGACAAGGAAAGAGTTGGGACTTATCCATTTTCATGGGTACGGGCTATTTTTGGAGATAGCATGCAGAGCACACAAACTGGATAAAGACTTGTGTGACACACATAGGCTATTTTTGGAAGAGCGTATTCTAAGAACTTTGCATGAGTTCGGGTTATTAATAGAATTACCACTGCCAGTCAACTATCAAAGATCTATTATTAGCGCACTTACATGTGTGCTTATTATTGTAAAGATGCATGGCTATTCTCAGCATGTGACCTATTTTAGGAATGATGTAAGTGGTGAAGGGCAAGTCCCCACCCTTATAAATATATAATGAGTTGTGTATTTTAAGAGGTGTATGTGCATATGTATGTGCGTATGTATGTACATATGTGTGTGTGTGAGAAGAAGAAGTAAGCTATTGTGGAGTTACGTTTCTAGATTGATGCATGCTCTAGCGTATGAAACTATATATTATAAGGAGCTTTTGTGTATTTACTATGTTTAATATAATGGAGTGTATTGGCCGAATCAAGGTGTTAAACATGATTATGAAAAATATCTTACATGGTTGAATTCATTATGACTATTGTTTAGATTCGTTACTCTTTAGATCTAGATCTGGAATATGCTCTGTAGAATGTTATGTTATTTATGGATCTGAATGCATTAAGTCTTCATCATGCTAACATCCTACATAAGAAACCCTAAAGAGGGGAATGGTATCTTTGCACGCTTCGGGTGAGCACTCAGTTTAGGTTGAGTGATGTGTCAGTGCACCTGGGTTATTCTTGGTAAATTCTAGGATGCATCACCAAATTTTCCAAGTTTAACAGTAAGGAGGACCAATAACAGCATCTACGTGTCTATAGGCATGCATATTACCTTATTATTCACCACCAAGATCTTATGCTTCCTACCTTCCCTATGTCATTTTTTGGCCCCGCTTTGGAGTGGTATAATGGCATTCCTCAACATTCTTTATTCTCCTTCACTCAACTCATGCAAATATTCCTATAGCACTTTTCTATTAACATTGTGTGCAAAATCACCATTACAGATCTCTACGCCATTACACAATTTTTTTCACTAGTTGGCGTGGCATAATCAATCAATTATATTTCTCTCTTCCACAAACTTAACTAATCAAACTCTTTTCACAGTCTTGTACGAAGCATATTTCCTCCACTCTTTAGATCCAATCCTTCTAAACTTTCAAAGAGGCATTCACCATGGCTCTTAAACTTGAACTTTACGCCCTTGAGCAAGGCCATGTTAAACTCCACTCTAACAAACCAAAACCTGAATTCACTAAGTCATCTACCCATGGTAGCAAATCTAAAAACGCAGCTAATGCCATCATAGTTAAATATTCTTCCACATCCACATCCCACATTGATCCTCAACAAAGGGATCCTAGACCAACCCCCAACTATACCCCTATCAAGGAATCCTACAAATTCCCCCCTGTCCAATCTCTTGATGACTCGCAATCCAAACCCACATGGTATCACGAGGAATACTATTATAAATATCACCAAGTTTTTGGTCACAACATTGAACATTTTCACACTTTTAAAGATCCTGTAAAATGGCTCATAAACTGTGGTGACCTTTAATTAAATAATCCCAGCGTACCTCCTAATCATCCTCTCGATGTCTTCAAACAACCTTTCCCCAACCATCCACCAAATAATCAAACTACTCCTCCCACGTCTCAAACACCCAACGCCCCCACAATAAACACTCTAAGCTAAGAGTTAGCTTCATCTCCTACACCTATCATCCCTTCACCTACTACATTCATTTCTATTTCAGACTCTTCTACAATCTTACCTACATCCATACCCATCTCTAGATCTATTTTATCTACATCAACTATACCCATGACTATTCCACCCACATCCACTCCAATCAAATTTACTTCCTCATCCATATTTATACCTACGATAGCAGCGCCCACTACATTTAGCTCCCTACCCATATCTATCCCCACATCTATTGTAGTCATGAAATCACTCATTTACTATTATTATTATACTGCTAAGTATGTTGTTTTATATATGGATCTTGCGTAAGAAAAGTATTCACTAATGACCCATCCCGTTGTCCAGTATTCAGTCTAGTTCGTCTTTGTCGTTGTTTGTCTTGCATAATCATCACTCGCTTGCACAGTTCTGGTCAGGTCTTAGGGGCTCATATCTGTCAATGTTCACTCAACTGTCATCACTAGTCTCTGACTATGGCACCTAAGAAGGGATTAGGGCGCATGGGGTGTCCTGGTCCTGATTTCTAGGTGCCCTAGTCCCTGTCACACTTGGTTTTACTTTAGACATTTGAGGCTAGTCTCTTCGGTTTCCCTCTCATCTCCCTAGGTGTTAGTTGGCATGTCAGGTCATTAGTGTTGAAATTTGAACAAGAGATCCTTGTAAAAACACAACATACACACTACCTTATGGGTGAACTATTTTTGACTAAGGGATAACTATCTATATAGAGCAAGGGACTGCATTTGGGCACTATTATGCATCACACATTACATAGGAAAGGGGAGTCTATTCTATTCCATATACCATTTTACATCCTATTTAGCTATTTCTCGTTATCTATGCGTCATCAGTGCTAGGGCATCTTTGGCACATTATTGCACACACAATCACACATAACTACATTGGGTCTGAGATGCAGTGCAATGCTTAGTTATAAGTCTATCATTGTGTCCTATAAGGATAGTCTGACCCCTTCATATGCATATTTATTTTTTAGGGTTTGATGCTTTGTGTGGGGTTTTATAGGTGATTCATCATTACAGGCTTACAATGTCATCATCAAAGCAAGTGCGACATCCACGTGACTAAAGGCGAATTATTGCGAAGACCTAGTGACCATACCAAGACCAAATTCTAAGTTGTTTCATAGACAAGGGTACCCTAGGCACCCTCATCCTTCCCCAGACACCCCAGTCTGGCCAGATCTTCCTTCATTACAATTCTCTGAGGTCTGTTATGATGATTTGTTCTGTCATTTCAACATTTTGTTCAGTCCCAAATCACTGCGAGGTAAGTCCAATCCAGGTAAGTACCTTTCCTCTTTCATTTCATTTCATTTAAAATTCAAATAAATTACTTAGCATTTGTATTTCAGTATACTTCATTTATTGCATTGGAGTACTCTTGGATTAATATTAAAATCTAGATTTTAGAGAATCATTTTGGTGAACCTGTAGATTAGAACATTTTGCCCTAGGATCCACTACAAACCCTAATGGCTAAGGATAGCTCGTCTCCTTCTCGGTTCATCGTGTCCCGTGTTAGCGTCAATCCAATCTATGAAAAGGCTGTTATCACTGAGCTCGCGGCTCTCTACAACAATGTTAATATGTCAAATGAGATTAACCAACAAATCTTAGCTACCGAATGACACCTACCTACTAGGTTTGAAAATTCTACTATTGGCCTTATTTCTGATGTGATTGCTTTTACTCGTTGTACACCATGTTATATGGCTAGCCATGACCCTCCTTCTAACATTTCCAAAGAAATTCTAGATTATTCTCTTATTGATTACATGTCTGATCTTGAAAATAGCTCACATGTGCATATTGATTCTTCTAGTCATACCACTATTATAGCTACATCTCATGCTTCTCCTATTTTTGATATTGCTTCTCATGATCCATTGTATACTAGTTCACATAATCTTTTATACTATGTTGATGATCCAAGTGATGATACACTTAATGACATTTTCATCTCTAATTCTCTATCTAATGTCGATGAAACAATTAATAGCCATGATTCTACTACTTTTCATACTACTGATTGTGAATCTCCTACTCCATTGCCTCTTTCTCCTAAGGTTATATCTAACTCTGTGCATGAGTCATCTCCATTTATTAGCTCATCTTTTCCTACCGCTTCACCTTCTCCTATCATTGCATCTCCATCGGCCACTTCATCTCCTAAGGATGTTTTTGATGTTATTCCTACCACTTCCATGGATGTTCCATGTCCTTCATCTCCTATAGCTTATTCGGCACCTATACCTAGTGTGCCTTTAGCTTTGTCTCCTCGTGATGTCCCTATGATTATTCACAATGGAAAGCTAAAACCGCTTAAAACATTATTTTCATCTTCTACTATCCCTTCACAGAACATTGTGTCTCTCATGCATGTTATGGGTCAATTACAATCTCAGGTTCAATCACTCACTTTATAAAGTAGGGCCTATTATGCCTCCATTGATAACAATTCATTACATGGCAACCTTATTCCTAAGAAAATTCATAACTCAACATTTTCTAAGGATTTTTTCATGCCTACATTCACATGTTTTGATGGTACTAGTGACCCTCATTTACATCTCCAACATTACTGCATGGCTATGGCTTCATCTTCTAATGATAGATTATTGTTTAAGGCCTTTCGACATATTCTTATAGATGATGCCTTACAATGGTATACTTGTCTACCATTTGGGTCTATTAGCACTTACTATGATATGGAAGATGTTTTTCTTCATCGTTTTATCATCAATAACAATGCTAGAGTTACTTATGATCATCTACCTACTTTATATCAGGGCAAATCAGAACCTATCATTGACTATATGTTACGATTCAATGTTTGTATGCATCGACTAGTCTTCCAACCTATCGATCTAGAGAAGTAATTTATTTTCAGTCGTGGTTTGACTCCCTCACTCAATCAAACATTACAATATGACACATGTGAGTCTTTCATACTCTTGTGCTATAAATTCATTGACTTAGAACAAGACCTTCTTGTGACACATGTTATAGCTCCGCCACCTATTGTTATTACTACTATATCCTCTAGTTCTTCTAGAGCACTCTATCAAATTGTTTCTCGACGACAAACTCTTGCTTTACGTGGTTCATTCTTGACTGTTGAGGGGTCTTATCTAAATAAACCTCATCATCTATATGTTGGGGGCATCACTACTCTTCTCCCCCCTATCTTCATCCTACTAACATGTGATCACATCACACTATTACAAATCAATCAATCATCCATCACATACTATTTACACTACATGCATCATCTATTATCATCTACATTATATTCTCATCATATTACTCATTACTCGAAAACTATGCATTAAAAATCAATTCAACAAATACAAACAACACTCAAATGTGTCAAACATCATATATTGCAAAAACAATCATCTATCATTAATCACATCATCACAATACACAACAAATACAATCATCATACGCCAATAAATTTGTCCACATATATCAGTTACAATCATCATTATAAAAACATTTCATCACTAGGGGGAAACTCCCCTACATCATATACAACAATAATATTCAAATCTCATCATCACTATCGCTCTCTGGTACTACAAGAGCTCTAGAACTTGATGCATCGTTGCTAACTCTACACCATTGATTGTGACCTTGATATCTCTCAACCTGCCTCCGTAGTAGTGTAACCTATGTAGACTACTCTGAAAACTAACGGTGCAACTTGACATAACATGCAATCACATCATGCACTAAAGGACCACCATCAGACACCTCTCAAGCTCGTTATGTCTCCTCGCATGTCTCATCCCTCTTGCTCAGCAACATGATATACGTCGTTGTTGCAATGGCCATTGGCTCAAAAAAATGGGCATGTTCATCTGTAATGTTGTCCACACACTCTAACATCCCTCCACCCGTAAGTATGTCAGTCGATGCATTCCACATCAATGTGTGGATAGATGTGTCCACAATCAAGGAACAATACACATCACCTACAACCAATAAAACAACACACTAGATAATCATGACCATCACATAAGTAAGTAACAAATCATACAATATAACTATACAGATACTCACACTCTGCTATAGTCGTTACATTATCAGGGGCATGTCTCTTCCCCTCCACTCCTCCTCCCTTTGGTAAACCTACCGCATCTGCCAATAGTGGAAATAAAAACACCCATCGGTGCACTAACCATCATGCTTGATATGCCTCTGTACACCCCACATCATTTGCGTCTATCGCCTTTATCGTCGTGTCGACCTCGTCGGGCTCAGAATGTACTAGCTGCTCTCTTACGGGCCCTAGTATAGCTCTGGCCCTCCTCTATGCTCTAATGTATCTAATCCACACATATGGCTCTGGAGGCACGTACTGGGCCATACCAAATAGTCTCGATACTCACGCCACCTAAAATAACTCGGTTACCCATGGAAACTGATCCTCTAAGCACATAGTCCTCTGTATGCATCGTATCTCTACCACATCCTCTGGTTATCCCCCATAGTCTCGGTATGACCTCCATATCATTGCCTCTTATCGAGATTTACGGCCTCTCCCCATTTCCCTAATTATAGACAAGTTATCATCGATGTTTTACAGTACATCCCTATCACTAGTAATGAGACTCAACCTTTCATGACCCTTGTCGAAGAACTCACAGCCTCAGCCGCCATTTCTTTTGATGACTCCCAAATTTTTGATATCTCACATGAGTACCATGATCTCCCACTTTTCATCATTGTTTGCATCAACGACACATTCATCCGACACTTAATGATAGACAATGGATCTAGCATCAACATCATATCATCCCATACCTTTGATCAACTCAGTCTTCCCAATTCCATTTTCACTCAATCACACCTGGTCCTTTGTGCTTTCAATGATGTTGTGGCCCCCACTTTGGGCACAATTATCCTTCCCATCTGTATCATTGAAATACTCCTTCATAAGCTCTGTTATATTGATGAGGGGGAATTCCAGTATAATATATTATTTGGATGACCATGGATCTGTGTCATGCATTGTTTCCCTTCCACCCTCCATCGCTGCATCAAATATGAGCATGAGGGGAAAATCATAACACTCTCCGTAGACATTCCACCATTCAAAGCATGTCACATGACTTATCAACCAAACGATGTCCTTGTCCCTAAAAAATATTCATTTGAAGCATCTATTAACTCATCCATTCATGCATCTAAGCTACCTAATAATGAATTTATCGACAATGTGATGAAACACATTTCATTAGGGGAATACCACCTTCTCTCCCTCAATGTTCTTCTTACACCTAAGCGGCTGGGTAGACCTGATAAAACACCAATGTACCAACCTAA
Source organism: Taxus chinensis (assembly GCA_019776745.2). Lineage (NCBI taxonomy): Eukaryota > Viridiplantae > Streptophyta > Pinopsida > Cupressales > Taxaceae > Taxus > Taxus chinensis. The sequence goes on from CM034155.1 coordinate 281,468,102, forward strand.
TTTCGGGGATATCATTTCTTTTGGACCACCTCATCTGTAAACCAATCTCATCTATGGTGGTATCAACCTCCCTTCTTCTTACATCGACACTCAACCTTACACTAACCCATACACCAATGGATTTGATTCCATATATAATAAATCCTTTTCCAACACCTACCTCCATCATTACGCATGGAAAGGATTTGATATGGTGCATCATGAATAGGGAATGCACGATTTTATCATCGACCAATCTCGTAAGCGCTATGAAAATTTTGGGTTGGGGTTTAGGGAGCAATCCACCAACTCTCTCTCACCTTATCCATCTTCATCTCCTATGAACATCAACCCCTCATCTAACTCTTCACGATCCAACGAACCCATGGATACAGATGATGCCATGTCCATTTCTTCTAGCTTTTTTTTAATCTCCACGATCACTTTGGGACCACTCACTTATCAATGTGAAGGTGTTATCTCCATGATCACTCTTGGACCGCTCACTTATCAATGTGAAGATGAAATTAGGTCCCTTCCTCTTCAACTTACCGATATGGTAGAGGAAGACTCCCCTATTATTGACATTCTGTAATGCAAAGATGAAAATTCCATTCTTTCTTATATGGGAGCAGAGGATTCTTATCTTCATAATTCCTTACCTCCAGACACATCCACTCTCCTTGATGAATCCACCATCAATATCAACATTGGGACTCCATAAAGAGCCCCATATCCTCAAAGTGGGTCAATCCCTTGATCCTCAAGAGCTTTAGTCTTTCACCACCTTCCTCTCTAAATAAAGTCAAGCCTTTGCATGGTCCTATGCTGACATGCCAAGCCTCGATCCTTCTATCGTCGTCCATGACATTATTGCTATCATCAATTTAATGGCCAAGTCGAAGCCGCTAACAAAACTCTTCACAATATCCTTACCAAAAATATTGATAAGTCAGGTCAAAATTGACACCTTCACATCTCCTTTGCTCTTTGGGCCTGTCAGACTATGGGTGTTACTCCTTTCTCTCTTGTCTATGGCTCTGAGGTAGTTCTTCCTCTTGAAGTCCAAAATCCCATCCTTACGGGTTTCCCTCCGCAAATTTGTCTCTGATGAAGAATATCGTCAAGAGCGTCTAGCACAACTTGAATTTTTAGAAGAACATCACTTAATCACTCTTCAACATCATCATGTTTATCAAGAGCACATCAAACATGCTTACAACAAACATTTGAAAGAGCGCAACTTTAATATTGGTGACCTAGTCTTAAAAGAAAATCAAAATGTCACTACTCTAGAAAGGAGACAGCGTGGAAAGTTTGCTCCCAACTGGATTGGACCATACATTATCACACATAAGTATGGATCCGGAGCCTATCATTTAGCGTCTCTTGATAGTAATCTAGAAATAGAACCTTTCAATTGCTTGCACTTGTGACCCTTCTATTGTTAACATGCCTACCAACGTGATCTTAGTCACACCCTAAGATCTCATTTCCATCACTAGCCTTTTCATCTCTCATTATGATGATTTGGAATTATGTGATCTACCATCACTTTCTTATCTATGACCTTGAATATGGGCACCATGGCTCTTCTCATAGCATATTCCTCATGGAAATGTTCTTCCTTCTAGGTGGGAGCCCCACAATCATTACATTTTTCATCCTCTTATCTACCTACCGGAACCATGCTAAGGGTCCACATGTGTCGCTGGTATATCTTATCATCCCCTCCTCAAGTGGTTTACTCAGTTATCCCCAACTCTATCCTAAAGTCAAAATTCTGGATGCTCATATCAAAAAGCTATCATATCCAAAATAGACTGTGCCCTTATATGATAGTTGTTTGTATAAAGTAAATTTTCAAAAGTATAGACTGATCCCTAGAAGGAAAACTATCATGCATAGCTTATCCTACCATCTAAAAAATCAAAATGTCAAAAATCAAAAACAAAATCTTAATGTAGACATTGAAGGATGGATACTCTTTTCTATCATTGCAATAAAAGGCTTCCCGTATTGATCATCCTTCCAAATCTGTAAAACAAAAAGAAACATATCAAAAACAAGAGTCCCCGAAAATCTTCCTGCATTGATCAACCTTTCCAATCTACAGCAAACTTCCTGCATTGATCAGTTTGCACCATATTGCTAAGAGTTCGGGCATAGACCTAGGAGTGCCACCTAAGGAGAACCTATTTTCCATGTAAAAGCTCCACCTTACCCCCTTTTCATGTCTACACTGGGTCTATAAGCATGCTTTCTATATTTCCCTCTTGATCTTAAGTTTGACTACCTACCGTTAGTTTTGTGTTAATACCCGTCAATGATCACAAGTGCAATGATTTGCCTTATTCCCTTTTGTGTGTTACCTCCAATCCAATTTCAAAATCATCTTTTCTATGCACACTCTTGCCTATGACAAAGAGTACCTCCTCACATTTTGGTCACCCTATTAAGGTTGCATCTTATCCAATCACACCCTCTTAACCCTTACCATTATCTCTTCCCTATCTACTCTAGCCACTCTCATCACCATTTCATCTTTGTCTAGTCATATGTCTAACATTTATATCCAATCTATCAATCCATTATATATTCTTAATCATAAAACATCATCATGCCTAATATTTAAGATCATCTACACCATCATCTATATACAATCATATCTGAATCCATCATTCTTATCATCATATCTAACATCAACATCTAGTCTAATATATCTCCATCTCATTGCATCCACTCCAATCCAAATCATATCATCTCACATATATCACGTCATCTAAATACTTATCATATCATCACATCAAATCATTTAACCCATACATCATAATCACATATCCATGTCAACATCTAATTGTTTCAATCAAAACATCATATCACATCACGTAATCAGGACATCACATCATCAATATGCATCTATCATCTAAACTAACATCCATACTTTAATAAAATAATCACATAGATCATTACACAACACATATAAGCCATGGAAAAATCATATGTATATATATCCTCATCACAATGTGTCCATACATCCGCAGTAGGCCTTTATGGGATCTATCTCAAAAATCTATAAATCAAAAATCAATATATTGTTCACCCTCTAAGTGATGAACTCCATATCAGATGCTCTGAGCTTTGAGCGTTTCCCCCATGGGGCAGGTGCCTACACATCTCTTTGTCCATCATTTCCTCCATTATCTAGACTTGGATCTCACCTCGGCTGCACCACGCTAGTCATGTTCCCAGATGGTTTACTCATCCTTGTTCTGTATGTTGATGACTTGTTGACCATGAGTAGTTCTTCCTTTATTATCGATTCTATGAATATTGTCATATCCAACAAGTTTTATATGCATGACTTAGGACTACTTCATTACTTTTTTATGATTCAAATTTCAAATTTTGGTTGGGGAGTTATAATTTCACAACCTAAGTACTCCCTTTATTTTTTTGCTCAGTTTCATACGACTGGTTATAAGCCTTTTCCTACTCCTTTCCTTTTTGGGGGTTAAGTTGGTTTCTAATTTCTCTACTCCCTTGGTTGATGATACCCTATCAACAACTAGTGGGGATCTTGATTTATCTTACTAACATGCACTCGGATCTATCATATGTTGTTGGTATCGTGTCCAGATTCATGCAAGAGCCACATGAGTTGTATTAGAAATCAGTGAATTAGATCCTTCACTACGTTCATGACTCCATACTCATCCTTGTTCAGTATGTTGATGACTTGTTGATCACTGGAAATTCTTCCTCTATTATCGATTATGTGAAGATTACCTTATCCAATAAGTTTTCTATGCATGACTTAAGATTACTTCATTACTTTTTTAGGATTCAAATTTCACAATTTGATTGGGGAATTATGATTTCACAGCCTAAGTACTCCTTTGATTTACATGCTTGATTTTCATATGACTAATTATAAGCCTTTTCCTACTCCTTTCCTTTCCGTGGTTAAGTTGGTTTATGATTGCTCTACTCCCTTGGTTGACGATACCCTTTATTGACAATTGGTGGGGAGCTTGATTTGCCTTACTCACATGCGTCCAAATCTATCGTATGTTGTTGGGATCGTGCCCAGATTCATACAGGAGCCACATGAGTTGTATTAGCAAGTAGTGAAGTGGATCCTTCACTACGTTCGTGGAAATTACATAGATGACATCCACTGTCTAGGAGGAATAAATATTGACTTAGTTGGATATACTGACTCTGATTAGGCTGGTGATCTTGATAATTGGAAATCTACCTCAGGATACAGTTTTTCTCTTGGTTTGGGTTCTATTAGTTGGTCTAGCAAGAAGAAGAACAAAATTGTGATATCTTCTATAGAGGTAGAGTACAAAGCAGTAGTTAGTATTGCCATAGAATTTGTTTGGTTACAGGGTATCTTGATAGAGTTTGGTATTCACTATCAACGGCCTACTATCATCTACTGTGACAACATGAACACCATCTATATTTGTCAAAATCCATTTCAGCATCAATAAATGTAACACATCGAGATACATACGCATTTCATTCGAGAGCTGATCCATGATGACATCATCGACTTGCAGTACTGTTAGATATCTGATATAGTTGTAGACATTTTTACTAAGCCCTTCATAGAGGTGAAGTATCTTCATTTGCGGTCTCTTCTTGGGGTGAGGTCTGCTGCATCCGTCCATCTTCTTCGAGCTTTCTAGTCCTCTTCTCCTCTTTTTCTTTTCTAGGGAGATGATGTTTGTACATGGGTACCTTATCAGGCCTAGTTGTCAGGCCCCATTGACACATATTTCTTAGGTTGTTTAGGGGAGTCTTATCTCTTGTAAGTGCATGTTTTCCCTCAATGGTTTTTCTTTCATTATTTGAGATCCTTATTGTACATGAGTACCTTATCAGGCCTAGTTACCAGGACTCATTTTTCTCATCTTCTTCTTTTTCCAGAGAGATGTTATTTATACATGGGTACCTTATCAGGCCTAGTTATTGGGCCCCACTGACACATATTTCTTAGTTTTTTAGGGGATTTCTCTTTCAATTTTGAATTTTCATGACCTCTACCTCAACTTCGATGAAGAGGGTGTTGGTTTATATGACTTGTTTCGTCGTCATTCAACGAATTGTCCACCATAGATGGTTATTCATCTCACTTACTGAGAATATGTCATAGTGGAATAGGTCAATAGGGTTAGTTAGGGTTATGTACACTTGTCATACACAAGATTTACACAACACTCCTATATGTACATCTTATTTTTGTTCTATGAGCATGTCAAACACACCATTATATTTTCTCAATTGATTCTCATTTTGTGATTCATGCTCTTGTTGATTACGTGAAGCGTTCTCATCACCATTGGAAGTGTAACCCTCTTTGATGTGCACAAGGTTGCACATTGATCCTCGCAGAATAATTTGATAGGCACATCTAAACAAAGTGACTAGTAATATGTGTTAGTAGAAAAAAGTAGCAAGCATGCAATAAAATAAAATGTAATAAGCAAGTGTGTAAACAAAGTGGACGGCGAAAAGTGGGTTTCAAACATGGGACATCACTTACAATGTCACAAGACAATCATGTCTAAAGCAGCAAAAAACATACAAACAATGATCAAACAAGACATAGGGCATAGCCCACAAAAAATGGCATACAATAGCAAACAATGACAAGAAAAATGTATCAGACAACCATGGTGGCATATAGTCCTGCAAGGAAAATGTTGCACATGAAGCACCCATTAGCATGTTAGAAAGATAAATAATATGCCAAGACAAGTATGTATCAATGGAAAGTAATGTGCTAATAAGGATAAGAAGTAGTAAATGATGAAACAATACCAAATGTAATGTGTGAGAGCAGTAAAGGTAAATTCCCCCAAGAGCCTCGGTGGAACAAACAAAGGATAAAGTGCTGAGCATCGTTGCAACATGTGAAAATCTATAAGAGATCCGCATTCACTGCAAAAGACCAAATGAACGTGCATGTGTGTATATAGAAAGATAACGACATACTGAGTATCTGATTATCATAGTAAGCAGAGTGCATCATGTAAGTACTATAAAAAAGCAAGAGTAAGTGTAACCAAGATATGCAAATGTAGTGTATGAGTGTGATGGATTGGTATGTAATGTGTGAATATGGAAGGAGAAGCGTGCCCCCCGACAAATGTGTATGAGATGGGGTTAATTTATAAAAGACCCCTCAATAATTAAGAATGAACCATAGAACAAGAGTGCGTCATCGGGAAATGGTTTGAGAATGTGTGCTAGAAAGATAGACAATGAATCATAGAGCATGAAGTGTGAATGATGTGAGGTTAATTTCATATTTAGACCCTCAATAGTCGAGCATGAAATTGTGGAACCAAAGTGTGTCATCAAGAAATGGTTTGAGAAATGTGCTACAAATATAGATCATGAAGCATAGAGCATGAAGAGTGAATGTGGTATGGTTCATTTCATATTTAGACCATCATTAGTCGAGTATGAACCGTGGAATTAGAGTGCGTCACATGATAATGATGATATAATGTGTGCATCAAAGGGTTTGAAAGTGCTTCGAAAGATTAGACATGATGCATGGAGCATAAAGTGTAGTAATAGGTAATAGAAAGAAGTGATGGAGATTAGAAGGGGGGAGAAAGTGTTATGCACCCACGTGTGAGAAAGATAGGAGGATATCCAATGATAGTGAAGGGAAAGGGCCCTCCACCTAATATCTGAGGAGATAAAGGCATGTGACGATGGTCTAAGATTGGTGGAGTATGAGAGTAGTAACATACATGTGAAGGAGACCTTTGCGGCGAAGGAGGTGGTGAACACCTATGTGAAGGGGCCACTCGAGTAGGGGACTTGGGATGACGAGATGGACTAATGCGGACGACAAGGTCATAATGTAGGGCGTGTGCAAATAAGAGAACTAGGTGCAGAGTGTGCCTTAGGTTTAAGAGGCCCAGGAGCCCTAGATGTTGTAATTGATGGAAAGATATCATCAAGACTAGGCTTAGGCAATGGTGTGCATGGTGAAATGCCTTTAATAGTGATAACTTTCTTATTGTGAATGAACTTGATGCACAAATTATTTATGGAGGGAATGACTTGGGTAGCATAGAGCCAAGGAAGACCTAAGAGCATGTCACAACCTTTGATTGAAGATGCCACAATGAATGGAAAAAGTATGGTAAGAGGCCCAACTATAAAGGGAATCTTGATGTAGCCAAAAGAATTAGGAACGCGATATGTGATATCAAATAGTGGACATTTGATAGCCATGAGAAGTACAATGGAGCACACACTAATAGGAGTCACTAGATAGATCATAGTGTTATTGACAGTATATGAACTGATAGAAGCATCAATATGTAATGAATTAGAAGTGAATGTAGCATGATAATCATGATTTGAAAATGAAATAATCGGTGATGATGCATTAACAGAAGCGACAAGGAAGTCAAGGGGCCCTGATGAAGGAGGGGGTACGACTCAATATCTATGATTAATAGAAGAATCATGAGCTTGTGATTCATGCTTAAGCAAAGGGTCATTGAAGATTTTTTATCTTTTTATTATCGTTGATCAACTTATAAGTAGATGGCTCAGGGAGCTTGAGTGAATTATTGTCAATATGGTCACATTTAGCATTTTCATCATAATTATGGCCATGGGGCGAGATGGGTCAAGATTGAGCGACGATGGAAGAGTGATTAGATTTCTTTCGATGAGTCGAGACAATAGAAATTGAGGTGCATATGGTAATTTTGTGAAAGTACACTTTTAAGGTTGCCATTAAAGCTTTTTGGGTGGAGAGACGATATTAACAGTTGTTTTGGCTTCAGTGGGCTTAGGAGATGGCTTGAATGCCAATTTAGCTTGAAACATATTAGAAGATGATGAATGAGTATTTTGATATTTTAATTTTCCTATAGAGAGGAGTTTGACCTCGTGCATTTTAAGCGTATGACATAATTGATCAAATGAAGGAGAGGTCTCAAATATAACACTCTCCTGAAGTGGTGGTAAGAGGCTTTGAACAAAAAGATCTTGCAATTCTGAATCAGCAAGTACATTGGTCATCTTAGCTAGATTGTTCTTATAACACAAAACATAGTCAGCTAGATGTTCATTAGATATTTATTTGATTTGAGTGAGTTGTGCATAAGAGATCTTGGTGTCAATATTGATTGAAAAGTGAGAAAGAAAATCATTGGTTGAATGCGTAAAAGAAGTTACCGAATGAACAAGTAAATCATAAAACTAACGCAGCGTAATCTTGAAGACTTCAAGGAAATAGCTTAGCTAGCAATGTATGATCATCCACATAATCAAGACATGCCACGTGAAAAGATATGAGATGTTCCTGAGGGTCACCATGGCCATTGAAGGTGGGAAACTTAGGGGTGACGAAATTAGGAGAGAGTGGATAAGAAGAAATGGTGGGTGCGAAAGGGGTGTGAAGAATTAAGGATGAATCAAGAGATGGAGATGACTACAAAGTAGCTTGCTGTAGTTGACGAATTTGAATTTACAGATCCTAATATAAAGAAGCTAAGTCATGGGTGTCGGAAGAGGAATCAGGTTGTGTATTAGAAGCATTGGGATGGAGGATGGGACCAATAGAAATAAGAATGGAATTAGGAATGTTAAAGGGTTGGGTGGAGGCTATGACAACCAAAGAAGAACCTATAAGAGGTACAAAAGCAACATCTTGAGAGTGTTTGGCAACAAGTAAAACATTGAGAATATGCGAAATATGCAAATGATTGACACGTAGAGCTTGACAAAAATTAATGAGCTTTTCTAATTGTTGTTGATCAACATTAGTGTCCTCATAGTAGGATTGCTCGCTATAATATGTTTCAATGTTTTCCAGAGGAACATTCTGTGAGTTAACAAAGGGGTTATCAGATTCAACCATTGACTTTGCGGATTTGTGAATGGAAGGAGGAAGCTTAATGTACTCAAATGAATCAAAATAACCACTACGGGTGACAGGCATAAAAGGAAAATCCTAGAAGGAAGGTTGTATTCGAGTGATGGGTTCACCAAATGCTTTAATTTAATTTGAATTAAATCTTATTGCAGAGTAATTGATGTATAAATGATAAAGTACAACAATGACACAAGAAAACTAAGAATTAAAATATGAAAACCTAAACAAGAAGATGAGATAAGGATACTTAGCTGATATCCTCATAATTTGGAACTGGTCTGGGCATGGAGAAGTGATGAACAAGATGCAAACAACGTCATAATTGATCTTTGTAAAATCTGGAGTGCAAGAACATAACTGGGCACGGGCATCCATAACAAGATAGAGGCACCTAAGTGCTGGTGACTACTCCTAGGAACTGATGACTGTGTAGGGGCTTAGAATCTACTTTCTATTGTGTCACAAGGGTTTTGAAGTTATTCCCTATTGATCACCTGATATTCACTCCTTAATCGCTGAAGGTACCTGTAACCTGCAAAAGAGATGTTCACTTACACAAGCCCACAAACCACATCAAACCTAAAAAGGAAAATGCAGAATGGGGAGTCAAATTGACCCCAACAGTCACCCCAAGAGTTAACTTACGACCAAGAGTTGCACTACATCTTAGAATCCATTTAGTTCTTGTGAGTGTGTGTAGAAATTGTGCCCTAGGATGCCCTTGTGTAAGTTGTACTTGATAATGGGTTGTAGCTAGAATGTAATTATGTAATAGAATGTGTGGATGGAATAGAATGAACATTCCCCTTCCTATGCTTGTGTATGCATAGGAGTATGTAGTCCCTTGTCCCTTGAATGGATGCTAGATGGATGCCTTGGAGTGCTTTAGGTACCTTTTGAATGTAAGCTTAGGTGATGATAATAATGCTTAGTGTTTGGTCCCTTATTTTGAACACATAACTATGTATTTATATGATTCCCTTGTTTGAATTTCGTAATTAACAACTGGAAGGCTGACCCATAAGTGAAAAAGATGCCCAAAAGATAAAAGAGACCCAAAAAGAGTGAGTAAAGTAAGAAAGGGTTAGGGGCGCTTGGACGTTGCTGTCCTGGCTAGGCATTAGTGTCTGAAGCCATGAAATATAAACAAGTAAAGTTCTAATTGAGCTATAGGGTGTGTAAGATCAATCACTAGTTTTCTTGCTTAGGAATCATGTAAATGCTAGTATGCTTTTAGAACCTAGAAATGTACCCAAGTGTGTGATTTTGTGTGTACAAGAATATTCTATCTGTAACATTCTTACACTTATTAAAGATAAGGGACAAACTCATATCAAACCCTTATTTATTTATTTAGGATGTAAACAATAGTGTTTCACATCTATAAGCTATACTTTAGGACTCGAGATCACAAACTCAATATTTCGTGACTCTAGTAGTGCTTCATGACTTTTAAAGCAGGTTCTTAGTATTTTGTAGGTTTCTTAGGATTACACGATTATCTGCATATGCTTGAGAAACCAATTTAGGCTTGTATGACTCGAATATGTTTACAAAACTTACGCAATGGAATCTAAAGGATTGTGCGATATAATTATGCACTGGTACAATTATGCAATAAATTTGAAATTACATAAAGGAATTGCACACTCATGCAAACATTGTACAATGGACTTGGACACTCCACAAAATGCAACACTAAACTACACATCTTGCCAACATCGTTTTCCTTCACTATGCAGCCCTACCAATAACATGAAGCAAAATAAAATGTAAACACAAATTGAACCTAACTATTCAACTTTTTTGGTTGATACAAGATTGTTTGTGAACCTGGATGCTTGTACATTAAGGATTCACAAACTTCAATGAACCCATAGTAAGAGTCAAAGTGCCCACACAAAAGGGGAGAAAGAAACATTAAATTTTGGTTTGACACACAAAAAGGGCCAATAACTTAGAGGGAATTGTATTAAAGGTCAATCCCACACAAAAGAGGGAGCTAAAATCCTAGTATGAATCTTAGAAGAAGGCCCAAAACTTAAGAAAAATTAGGAAGAAAGAAACTAAGAAAAACAAAGAAAATAAGAGGAAAAGAAAGGAAGAAAAGAGAAACATAAGAAAATACAACAAAAATCAATCAAAGAATAAAATGACACACAAGAAAAACCTAATCTAGTAAACACACATGTAAACTGGAGGTCTCGTTAAGTAGGTTTGCACATAAATCCTTCGAGGCATCTTTTTTACTTTTTTAATTGAAGGATAAACATTCTAATCCTTCAGTCAACAATTATAAAGATTATGTGCATAGAATAACTTGTCTTCTTACACTCAGTACCAAGGACTGAAAGTAAGTTGACACAAAAATCCTTCATAACATTTTTTTTAATCTAAGAATAAACATCTTAACCTTTTAATCAACAATTGAATGGATTATGTGCACAAAATAACCTACCTTCTTAAATTAAATGTTAAGGATCGAAATCAAGAACTCATCAGAATTCATTTTTAATAAAATCTTTGTAAACTAAACAACTTCACAAATAAACCAACATAGCAACCAACACATCGCCTCTCCACCTTTGAAACATCACTTGTTTTAACACATGGCCACGTAACTTAAAAAAACCTTTACCCATCAAACGGCTTTCACTTTTACTCAGAATCACCGACCCATGTAATTCCAAAAACAATTTTCGTATAAATAAAGTCCATTCTGAATTGCCACTCATTGCCGTGTCTTTTTTTTCCTTGGGTTTTATTTTACAGAGGCAGGATATTGTGAAAGAAGAGAGCCGAAAAATGCCTGCACACAAGCTGGCTTCGCACCACGTCGTCTTGAAAGGTCCCAGTGTTGTTAAGGAAATCTGCTATGGAATAACCCTTGGCCTCATGGGTATGTCTTTTTTCCTTACATTTCTTCACATATATTCTTCAAATTTACATCTCATGTTTTCTTTACTTTTTTAACAAAATCAAAGTTTCATAACGATAGCATTCGCGAGTTTGAGCAAAAATCTACGATTTCTGTAGGGCGATAACTTTTTTCTTCAAAGCTTTTTGTCAGTGACTCTTAAAAATGCGCAAAAGAGTTTTGGAGGTTTATTACATTTAACCATTTAAAGGATTGAATTTTCTCTTGGTATTATAGATTTGATCCGAAGTTAAAACAAAAACACACGATTTCTGCTGTTTAATGTCGGTGATTATTTTGTTTTTTGAGTGTTTTATGTCCATAACACGAACGAGTGCACAGAAGGATATATGATTTTTAATTTATTTTTAATTTGTTTATAACCCTATTCGATTTATTATGTAACTGATTTTATGTATTTGATCCAATTTTGAACAAACGTTTACGAACTCTGTTAGCTTGAGCGGATTATTTTTTTCTTCTCCATGTGTTTTTTCAATGATTTGTCAAAACAATGACAGACTGGGTGAATGAAAATTCGGGGTCGGGGGTTTCTGAAACATATGATCTATCCATCTAAAGAACCGTCAGTGGAAGTTTCAGGATATGTATTGTTATTTTTAATTCGGGAGTCTATGATCAGGGTTATATGAAACTATGACCCAAAAATTTAATCCTAGGCGGTTGTTTGTTTATTTTCTGTGCTTATTATTCTCGGTACTTTCTTTGCCCTGGTAAATAGTGAGTGAGGTTACGGACCATCATTATTGCATGTAAGGTAAGCTTGAATCCCCATTTTGTGTGGGGTAAGGATGGGCCACATTTTTAAGACTGAAATTTAGTTGGGCTCCAATGGAGCAATTGTGGGCACTGATTTCCTCAATTTCAACTTGGGTTACACTTCACACTTTAATGGACCCCATTAAACTTGTGCCATACTCGAATGTGACCCCATATTCAGTATACCAAAACCATGCCGCATGTCTGCTGTGGCGAGAGCCACCTCCAAAGGATTTCTCCTTCACCAAGGTTCCCTCGAAACTTGGACACAACCTTGTTTGGGCGTGGCCCTCATTACTGTGAAAGCATGCCCTTGATTGAAACCCGAGTCATCATCATTTCAATATTTCTGCCTTGCCACTTATTCGTGGCCCATTGTATGGTTGTCTGTTACCTATTAAAATGCAGGCAATATATGTGGAGGGGAAAATTGTTTGAGAATTGCATGAATCATGATATATGCGGCTGTTGCAAAATCAGAAGTCTCTGTGAATTTCGGCACAGATGCTTGTTGAGTTTGTTTTTGAAAGGGATGTTTAGAGAAGTGAGTAGGGTTTCATTGATTTAACTGTCTGGCCTATTCATTATTTTTCTTCTTTCATTAATAGGCACCTCTAATGGAAATTGTCTGGTTGATTTTTTTTTCTCCAATATATCTGTAGCACTTAGGGTTGTACGAGAAATATGTTCCGGTACTAGATTTGCTTTTCCTTGAGATATGCCAATTGAGATAGTTGATCAAGTATAACAGTGCTTGGTTGTTGACAAAGAGCGCATGAATTGTGTAGAATAAGTTGAAACATGGAACTGATTAAATCATTCTTAACAAGTCATTCTGTTGTAGCATAATAAATAATTCATATTTGCTTTTCTCAGTTATTGCTGGGAAAATAGATGGGATGGTTCAATTCATGAATTTCTTTTAGAGTCAATATACCTCTGATAGCGAATTTTGAAGTGTCCACATAAGTGTCAATTTCTTGGTTTCCTTTTGAAGTATACTAATATTGATGCACTTGTTAACATAATCTACAGTTTCTGAAAAAACGTTTTTTTCCCTTCCCATTCATGGGTCTAGGCCTATGCCACAAGGTACACTGAACTTTATTGAGAAGGTTCTAATTTTACTGAACTTTATCCTTGTTGAACATGAACTTGAACCTTGTGACTTAGGTGGCTCTAGGGGATATAATAATTGTGCGTATTTCTTAAAAAAACTTTGTAGTAGCCAACATGATCCCACTTGGATAATTTTTTATGGATCTTCCAATTAAAAAATAAAATTCAAGTTGTTTGGGTTTTTTTTTTTTTTTTTGCATGCTACATAGCTAAGTAATTTGTTATATGAGATCAGAGTTTTGCATTTTTCTAGATTTAGTGCCAACTGCCAACCTTCTAACAGACTTTCATATGTTGTGTTAAGGTTTGTGTAATGCTTGTTTTCAATCAAAATATGGACCAATCATCCAAGAATGTCGATAAGTTTGCTGTTGACACCTCTTCAAAAATGAAGAGTGCATTTTTTGGTAATGTTGTTGGTGATTTGCAGGGTAATAAAGCATTATTTATAAGCATAAATATCGTATTCTAGAGTGGATATTGTTTTTAGCTTTACCTCCTGCAAATGCTTACAATTATCTGGTTATGACCTGAGTACCTGCCCTAAAGTGAATATATTTCCCCCTACTTCCTTCAAGACCGAATCTGTAAATGGACAATGAATATTTTATTGTTCACATTAGATATTATTCTAACTCTTTGTGAATATTTTATTGTCCACATTAGTTATTCTAGCATCCTACATTTTATCAGTTTTACCATATGGTCGTCTCTTTAATCATTGGAATAAGTGTTGGAATTAAGGGCATTCATGAGCATAAGCAAAAAATGAGATTGAGTAGTGCATCATAATATCGGAGTGTGCAATATTCTCACGCCAGGATAGCTTCAGCAACCATTGCCCAGCTAAATGTTTTGTGATTTTTTAAAATATGTTTGGCCAGCTGTACAATACTACACCTGCTGTTCAAAGTTATGTTTATCCTGAGAAAAGCCGAACGCCTGCCATCTCTATGTAGGGATCTGCTCTCGGCTTACTGCTGTGTTTGGTATCCTCTGGATTGCCTTGGATCTGGCTTTCTCTTTTGTTTCAGACCTAGATCTCTATGTAGAGTGCGCTTGCTGCCTCTAGACGTGGCCTTCCGATGGACTGATCCGGTCCCTTGCACCTTCAATGGTCTATGTTAATAGCTTGGCAGAGAGAGAACAAGAGCTCCTACATTTGAAGCAAGACTGCTGCAAACATGTGTGCTGAAGATATTTTGATTTAGCTCTCAATTAGAGCTCCCAAGCTAGATATTGGCACTCAGAATAAATCTGAAACGCTATATTTATGCCGTCCGTCAAGAAAATCAAGGCGTTGACCTACTGCTTTCATTATTAACGGAACTTGTTTTTTTGCGGACTGTCTACGAACATTGGCTGATCAGTCTGGACAAGCTCCTCACTTCACATTTCTATCTGGCTGCACTAGCCCTAATACCTCCGCCTGACATCACAGCCAACCAATGTGCAGTCTCCAATTAGTTTTGGCCCTTGGTTTCTCTCCATTGATGGTTGTCAATTGTCATGGTCAGACGATTTGGATCTTCATGGATCTCAGGGCTGTTGTCTACAACCACTGGTTATCTCCAGGACTGGTCTTATGTTTACGGCACATCAAGTGCTGTCCGGTTAGCAACTTTTGAGCAGCCGACACTGTAATTGAATGCATGGAATATTGTTGCATATTGTGCTTTTTCGGGTGTTGTGTTCTCTGCTAACCCTCGGTACACATCTACTTCAGGCGGTTGATCAAATTAAGTTTGATGAAGTTTTCCTCTATCAGCACTGCTAATAGTCTCTCCTTTAATGGAGCTATTTTGGTGAAATACTGCTTCAGTTGTTTTTTAGTGGTCAAGCAGCAGATTCAGACCACCAATTCAAAATCGAGTTTAAGTAACTTTTCGTCTATTAAACAACTGCTTCAGCATTGTGTTTGAATCGTGAGCTGTATTTCTTGGAATTCCTTTTAGTATATGCTAACTCTCTCTACTTTTGATATTGTTATTGGTGTTTGGCTTTGTTGCCAGGAAACGCCCCCCACCCCCTTGTATCCACCCTGAAATGTTTCCGGTACGGAAACGGGTACGAAACACCTTGGAACCATCCCGGAAACGGTTGGGAAGTTTCCGGAAACATCCAGGATGTTTCTGGAAATGTTTCCGGAGTTTCCGACATTTCCGGGAAGTTTCCGGCGTTTCCAAGAAGTTTTCGGGACGTTTCGTGACTTAGATATTATAAGAAAGAGTTTATTCCAATTTGTTGTTGTGTCACTCCCCTTAATCTTTTCAAACATAGCCTATATTTTTGCTCAGAGAATTTTCCAAACCTAGGTTTAAGTTACAGTGTGCTTAGCTGTAAAGTCTTATAACATTAAAACTATACCAACAAGGAGGCACATTAAACAAGCCTAAAGATAGTTTGTGTCAGAATAGTAATCCAAAGAAAGTAGGAAGAATCTAGCAGAAACCAAGAAATGCCAGGCTAGAAAGTAGGTTTTGACTCAATGTATTACTGTTCCTTATAATAGAATTTTCCATTGGAATCCTCAATCAAATGAATACAATGAATCGGGTTACAACAATAACTTTTGAAACATGGATGCATGACAAATGATTATGAAGAAAATATAGATGATATATTCTAGAATCTAGATTATAATCATGTCTGTATGAAACTTTGAAATTGTAACCATGTTGAATGATGAATCTTTAGAACTTCAATGAATACAAAATATTTTGAGTGCTTTATCTCTCATGGTCCATGGACTAAATTTTTGAAAACGAGTACTATCCATATATATAAATATATATATTTATATTTTTTAATTTTTTATAATATATTGTATGGACGTTTCCCGTAACGTTTCGTGCCCAAGGTTTTTTGAAAATTGGCATTTCCGCGTTTCGAACCGTACCCGTACCCGTACACGTACCCATTTCCTTTTCCTGGCAACATAGGTGTTTGAGTAACCTTGTGGTGACATATTTTATACATGGTGACTCTCTTTCTAGTTTCTTTTGTAAATGGGTAATTGATTTGGCTTAATTGTCCGAACCCATATTTTAGGATGTCTCTTAGCTTTTCTCTTTTCTCTTTTCTCTTCCTTTAATTTTGCACTTAAAGGAGGGTGTTGGAGTTGTGTGTTCACTCCAGGTTTAGATTAACTAGTTATTATTTATCTATTCTAGTTTTGTGTTTGTTCACACTACAATTAGACTTAAGCTTGCCTAGTGTGAACACGTCAAAGCAAACAAAGCTAGTTTGGTAAACTTTAAGTTTGCCTAGTGTGAACACGTCAACACAAACACCCACTCTCAAGCGCAATATTGGGAAGTGAGACGAGAACAGCAAGAGACAAATCCTCAAATATGGGTTTGGGCAATTAGGCCAAATTACGAACCCATTTACAAAAAAATGCAAAAAAAGAGCCACCTATTTAGTAACCATTGAACAAATCTTAGCACTTAAGCAAACAATACAAATTACATGTTCAATGTATTTGTAATATCAATGATAAATAATATCTAACAAATCTGGATATTTTGTCAAATTCTAGGGCAGCAGTATAAAAATTTGAACTTTTATGACAGCAGCAATAAATTGATTTTGTTAATAAAACAACAAATGCCAATTGTAGACGAAATAGAATTTATTTATTTATTTTCAAATCAGCTTTAAGGTAAACACCAGAATATCTATATACAATTACTGGCTCAATTTTGATGATCTAGATACTTAGAAGGCTGCAAGAAATAAACATGCAAGCTGAAACCCTTGCAAAAACTCTCCAGATGTGGCACCCTATAATGTCCCCAATGGACATATTTTACTCCCAGTTGGATTCTTAGCAAATCCCAAATGCAATAACACAAAATCAAAAGACAACTGCTGCAAATCTGATTTATTACTGGTAAATGCAACTAGGGTTTGAGTGGGAACCCAACACAATTCGCACCCAAAAAATTATATTTTGATCACAAACTGATTGTAGTATTTTTAAAAGCCCAAATATATCAAAAAACTGATTTTTAGAGATCACTAATGACTGAAACAGATCTGAAATCTGCATAATAAATTGACTGCAAATACCTCTTAAAAGCCTCTAAAAATTCTGAAAATGCTTTGCTTTGATTCCCAAAAATCATTAGATGATATGACAATAATATTCAGATTTGAAATACCTCGAATACAATGCAAACCAGCCAAGGAATGAGGCGCTCCACAAGAAGAAATTATGATAACACTGTTGCAATTTTATTCTCCAAAAACATTGCTGGAAATGACTAAAATTTTGGTTAAACCAATGAGAATTCTTGAGTGGAAATCTCTCACAATTCTCTTGGGGTTTTCGTCCACAAGAGGGAAAATACTAAGGGTTTTCGTCCTTAGAATTTATTTATGCAAAAGCTACAAGCTTAAGACACAAATAAGAAATTATCAAAATGATCATAGCATAGAATGTCTTCCCCTCAAGTCGACTTCTCCTTATAAAGAAAGAAGAAACCCATAACAACCTTTTTCTCCTCCAATCAGCATTCGTGATTCTTTCTATGCATATTCTACCCTCTATTTTCCCTTCCTAGGAAAAGTCGCCATTTCTCATAGGGAGAATACAAAAGGCATGTAATAATTATTTTCTCTCCCAAAGCTGGTTGCATTTTTCCTATAGGGAATACATAATGAAATGGCTTTTATCCTTCCTAAGTTCCCATTATTCCCCCCTAAGGCAAGTCACCATTTTCCCTATAAAATACAAATTAAATAAGTGCTTTTCTTTTTATGCACTTTTCTAGGTTCTATTTTAATGTTAAGTTTATTAATTTATTATATGTGCTATTATATTTTATTTTTTTGCACAATATAATAAAATTAATAAAACTTAAGTCACCCTTATATTTTTCCTTTGGCCGTCGGGTTGACAAAATGGGCAAAAGGTCTTCGATTGGGAAGGGGATATTACACACCCGACATAGAATCAATTTCCCAAGGGTGGCATCCAACACATGGAGGTGTCCAGTATGCCTTGCAGATGTTTGCCTGAAGAAATCCTTGGCTGTACTTGGCTGTTCTGGATGCTAAACCAACCTTGAATATGATGCCCTAGTTGAATTGGATGAATATTTGAACTCTGAATGATTATTGCAACCCCTGGATGGAATTTCCAAGCTTAGATATGAGGGTTTTTGTCCTCAGATCTATGTGTAATTGTGGGTTTTCGTCCTCTTACTGATGTAGAAACAAAAGCTACTTGTAGACAATGAAGTAGTTGATAAATTTCCAAGATGAGATAATAATATTCCCCAAAAATAGTTTTTAAGGCCTTTTCCCAAAGTTGGTGACAACTTTTGGAGTTTCTTTTTTGTGATGGTAAAACGCTTTTGACCGGAGCTATGAACTGGAGGGTTCTTGGGTCTCTTCCCGTACAAAGAAAGATATTCAATCATAACCACAAAAGCACACTAAATAAACGAACCACAAAGCTATGCATATGATGGAGGAAAAGATATAACCCTGTTGCTTACCGCTCTTCGTTCGAAGAGTAGTAATCAAGCAGGTTAGCATAACAACCCTTTTTACTTTTCATTTTTTTAACTTCCTGTCAGGCGTTTTGATTAGAAGCAACCACCATCATAAGATTGTTTGGAGAATCCGGGAAAAATTCGTGATCAGAGTCGGATTTATCAGACTTATCCAATTCATGACCATGCTTAATACCCCCTATTGCATTCCTACTGTCATCTTCATTCAGAGGAGTCTTGGAAATAGGATTTTTAGACCCATTCCAGGTGGTGGCGGGAGGAAACTCACCGGGAACAACCTTTTGATCCTCTTTACTCATCGTGTTCGTAGTTGGGTTACTCGAACCGCTTTTACTTGACAAGTTCTTTCTTCTTTGATTCTTCTTCCCTTGCGGACAATCAACTTGTAAATGGCCAGTAGATTTACAAATGCGGCACCTAAAAGCAGTATTCTCATAATCCAAGATTTGAACATGTTGGAGATTACCAACTTTCAGAAGGATTATATCTGGCAACCCATTACTCAGATCTATCTCTACGCAGATTTTGGAAAAAGTACAAATACCCGTCACAACCCTAACTGAATCCACTTTGAGGAATCTGCCCAGGGCATTGCCGATATCCTTCAGTGCAGGCCATAAATGCAGTGGGAGATTCGGAAGACGGATCCACACCGGCATCTTGGTGACAGTGAAGGTGTTAGGGTCGAATTTCGGGAACCATGGTGAAAGGAATAAACCCGTGCCACCCCAAAACCACGGGCGATCCGTTAAACATTTTTGATAATCGGTAGGCTTCTTGAACTGAACTACGAAGAAATCCTTGGAGCAGAAGGAAAACACGCATTCGCTTGACCAATTTTCAGAAATCCAGGAAGTAAGATCAGAGGAGGATGGCCACATACCATTAAATCTGCTAATGACAACTAGCTGGGTCAGAGATTGAAGGTGATTCATTACCTCGGGGGTCTCCAGACGCAGCATAGGCGATTCCTTAGCCAGATCAACAATATATGAAGGTTGGGTTTGGGGTTTAGAAGAATTTTTTCTGCACAACTTCTTTAAAGGAGACAGAGCTGAGTGCAACTGTATGCCCCTTACCATCCTCATGTTTTGGTTGGGCAGGTTTATCCCCAACTTGACAGACCGTGCTTGGCCTACCAAACCCATTCTCAGATTGGCCCTTAATCGAGCTAGCAGGTTGGAGGCCCGAGTTAGGGTAAGAAAACACTTGACTGTCAGTAATCAGACCCTCTGCATGCATGAGCTTGATGCATTCAAGCCGTTCTTTCTTGCCTAGGGCAAGGAACTCGCTAACCACCATCAGTTCGTCCCTAAGGCCTGCGGGAAGCGGGCAACTACTCCTTGATGCAGGCGACCCCGGGCCCTGTTCGCCGCCATCATTCTGCCTTCCTTCCTCCCCTCCACCTTCTCCTTTGTCGAGGCCAAGAACAACGCACCTGCCCGAAATTGATCCGCCCTGAGATTTACCTCAATTCACCGCTTCCATCCCTCAATAATCCCGACACCTTTTGGAGTTACATTCATGCTTTAAAATAATTAAAAATCATTTAATTGGCATATCCAAAATTGGCACTCCATCCTAAAAATATAAGCTTGACGCCCATGCAAACACTTCTATCTTTGGCGTCCCATGTTGGAAATTCATTGTTTAATTTCTCATGCACTCTTTCATTATTTTATTATTATTTCCCTCGTGCACTAACTTCTTCTTTTGGTGCCCCATATTGGAAATATAATATTTTATTCCAATTCTGCCATGTGTCCCTGCTTATTAAAACATAATTTAAGTGTCATTTTCCAATTAAAATATAAAAGTGCCCATGGATCACTTAAATTAATTTATTTCCCTCATCAATTCTCCTTAGCCTACAAAAAATAAAAAAGAATAGGCTTTGGGTATCCATAATCAATTAATTTGGAAAAGGGGACATTACAGTATTGCAGGCGCAAATCCTTTTTTTTACAACAGTAAGTAGAAGTAGAATTCAGTCCCATACAACGTGAAAATTCATTGTACTTGTTTTGTTGCACCAATGATTTTGTCAATTTAAAGAGTCACATAATTGTAGCAGCATAAAAGCTGTGATGTTAGGAAACGTCTAGGAGGGTGGCGTTTCACCCTAGAAACGTTTCGGAAACGGAAACGTGGGGGGAAAACGATGGGGAAACGTGGCAGACGTTTCCGGAAACGTTTGCTGCGTTTCCAACGTTTTTTTTTAATTTTAAAGCATCAATTTTTTTTTTAAAATAAAAAATAACTGCATTTAATGAACCTAAACCTATTCTGCCTACCTAGACTTGCTAAAGACACTTCCTAAAAGCTATATAACGACATCTTGGGTCCATTCTAAATCACACTCTCATTTTTCTCTTGCAAATTCAGTTTTCGTGGAGATGGTTATGAGGAAAATCTGGATGATATATTCTAGAATCTAGATTATTATCATGTATATGTGAATCATTGAAGTTGTAACCATGTTGAATGATGAGTCATGACTCTTTAGAAGTTCAAATTTCAATGAATACAAAATATTTTGAGTGCTTTATCAATTATCTCTTATGGTCTACAATTATAAAATGAGTACTATGCATATATATATATATATATATATATATTGTATGGACGTTTCCGGTAACGTTTCGTATCCAAGGTTTTTTGAAAATTGTCTTTTCCGCGTTTCGTATCCGTATCCGTTTCCTGGCAACATAGCATAAAATGGGTGTCAAAACTGATTTATATAATTGTTGGCATCCATTTTGCATGTACACATTGCAAACTGAATGAAAGATGCGGATGCCTGCCCCATGGTGATAGCAATAATCAAATTTTGGTCATATATATGTTGGTTTCAGCAGTAAATTGCATTAGATCAGCATACAAGTGAATTCAAACCTTTGTTGAAGAAATGCACATTGGAATATCCAAGTAGATTACAGAATAATAAATGCTAGCTTGAAAGTGTAGTACCTTCGTTAGTGTTACTGAAAAGCTTACCAAAAACCACTTTATATAATTTTCTTTTCTCAGACTTACATGGTAAACAACCTAGGTCGATCTTTTGCTCACATGGCACATGCACATGCAGGTGCCAAATTGCAACAGGGGAGAGGGATACTCTACCCATAATCGATCCTTCTTGATTAATATGGACATGATACATGGGACTGGGTTTCATCACAACCCGTCTCTATTAGAGCCAGCTTATGGTCATGGTATAGTTGAAGTTCAGGTCAGTCCAAGGAGCACCTCATTGGGTTAGTCGAGTTTAGGATTAATAGGTGGTCTGCTATGACCCCACTAAAGGATCCAAAACATTTAGAAACATAGGGAGTGACTATATTTTTGTCTTGAATGGACATCAGATGCAGCAATTATTGTCTTGCTCATTTGCGCATGCATCAGTAAAACTTAATTATATAATTATTAACACTAAATTTTCCGTAGCTTACTATCATAAAGGCTTTCAATGCTTCATTGCACCATTGGCTCTTCACCCTTGGTTTATTTCATTGTATGTGGCTGCGATCTAGCTCCACATTCCAAAACCTTGCATTACTACACTATCACACTAATGCTCACATCTATACTCTCTCCCGCGGCTTGCCTTGCACTGCGCTATTGTGATCACATGCTGTATGGCACAATCCCACACTTGGAACTTCGTAGTTGTACAGATAAAGCGGTCTATTCAACCGACAAAAGTGAGATACTTGACACTAAGTGAGCATTCTCGCTAATAAATTCTAATGCAGGTGGCTGCAGGAAGAATCTGGAATTAAGGTCGTCACGTTTTATGACTAGCAAGGTTGGTCTATCTTTACTGAGCTCAAAATCTTTTGGCGGTGGAAGCAGAAAACATTCTTATGCAAATGTGGGTCCCATGCTATGCCAACTCTCTTGCTGTCTATTATGAGGACACAATGTTATGCAACATAACAATTAATATACGCTTCACAGGACTGTTGTGAGAAAATTTGGGATTAAGCCTTTTGGCTTAACATTGTTGTGTGGTCCCAAGCCAACCCAGGTTCAAATCCCTCATTCGTTAATGATACGTTTTGATTTGTTGGCACAGTCAACACATGGTGTAAGTGCACGTGTAAACCTGAGTGGCTGGAAAAAGGTGTTTGGGTGGGTTGTTATTGTCATGGTGCTGCAACTAGGATCCTCATTGCAGCAGTTTATGCCACGTCTTGATGGGGAATGGTCAATACAAAAGTATGGGAGTGAAACATTGTCTATGCGTTCCTATTATTTTAGCATCTAAATGGTCTCCTTATACATCATTGAGGCCCTCCTTTATGGACAGTTCAGCTGTTCCAATGGGTGGCTTGATTTTCTGTGTCCCAATTGTGATACTAATACGGCTGACCTCCTTTTGATATATTGATAAGCTACTCATAGGTGTAACTCACAGCTTTTGATTTCAAATATACAGACACAGAGCTTGCAGGTAGATGGCTGACCTTCTTTTGATTTATCGATAAACTACTCATAGGTGTAACTCACAGCTTTTGATTTCAAATTTACACACACAGATTGCAGGTAGATGGCAACACAGCAATGAGGCATCTAGGTTGCGAGAAGGGATTGCCCAGGTTCAAGCATGATATTTTCCAAGGTGTGAAACATGTATAACATTACATATGGCCTGTTATATATATGTACACACACACACACTTCAGATTTCTTAACTACTGATATGCCTGCTTTCAATTCTGGGTTTCACATTTATATAACCTTTAGCAAACGATATAGATATAATATACAAGGGGGGAGAGAGAAGTGATTTGTCTCATTTTAATTCCAAGATCTTAAATCAACTTTCTTACATTTCGAGTATTGTCCCGCCTGGCTGTTTCTACATAACTGTTTGACAAGAAAACAAATGGTAGAGCATTTTTAGCCTTTGAAATGGAATGTACAGATCATATTAGCACTATATTCTTACACGATAAAAATTCCAAGCAAACAAATGTGTATAACCACATCATGCTCTGCCATTTGTTTGACGAGAAAACAAATGGTAGAGCATTTTTAGCCCTTTGAAATGGAGTGTACAAATTATATTAGCACTATATTCTTACACGATAAAAATTCCAAGCAAACAAATGCATATAACCACATCATGTTTTATATATATTTTAATAATAAGGCCATGGAGCTCCTTAAAATATCTACGGTGACCAACAAGGTTAAACATATATGCATTATGGCACAAGGTCTGCATAGCTGGATGTGGATAAGACACAAACAGAGTTTCCTGTTAGTGGATTGAATGTAAGAAGCGACACCTTGACTTGAAAAGAACTACAAATCTGGCAGACACAGGGTTGATAGACGAAGGTCTTTTTATGACAACTTGAAAAAAGCACCCAAGAAACTAATTCCTATGGTTCTCATTGCTCTTGGAAGTGCAGTGATATTTGTTGTCATTGTTATTGGAAATGCAGTCATATTGGTCCCCATTCGCTATTGAACTAAGCCCACCGATTCTCCTATTCAAGACAATAATGGAAATCTTTACACTTAATAGCATTCAACATTACCAGAAAACTTATTAACCATCTAGGAGTCATCTATTGCCAAATTTATTACATTCATACTTTCACATTTAAAAAACAAGCAAAAGTAAAGGTTAGAGAGGTGTGCACGAAAAACCAGGTGTTTTTGTCAATTGTCTGTGGTTCGTGTCGCGAAGAGAAGAGTAGTGCTGTATGATCCTCCTGGCCTCCCTTACCACACACCCTCACAGTGGGTATTGTTCACTATATTCATGGTCTTTGAGAAGCAAAAAGGAAATATGATCTTTTCTCTTCTTGATGCACATGACCTTAAACCATTCTGCAAGTGATTCCCTGGAATTTCCGATACACATACAACTGAACTCACACTCTCCTATCCTCCATTAAGGCTTAAGGTAAAGGAAAAGAAACGATATGAAAACAACTCACAATATGCACAAGATAACAATGCCAAGAAACGAGCCTCAACAAAAGGTAATAGTAGAAACATCCTATTTTTTGTCATTTCAACTTTTGCAATCAGCCTATTGCTTGGTTTCTTGTCTAGAATCACACATTCACCATTTTCAAAGTATATTCTATATCCTTTTTGCACTAGTTGCCCAATGCTTATGAGATTGTGTTGCAATCCAGGAACATAGTATACATCAGGGATATGCTTCTTCTCACCTTGCTTGGTTCTTATATTAATTGATCCTTTTCCCATGACTGATACTTGGTGATCATTACCCAATTTACCTCTGATTTTACTGATTCATCAATTGTTGCAAACATCTCCTTACTCCCACTCATGTGATTGCTACAACCGCTATCTAGGAACCATACCTCTTTGGAACTCTCTTGTGCTACATTGCATGTTATAAACATGGTGTTTTGCTCACTAGTGTTGGGCTGATCCTCATTTGTGAAATGTGCCTTTTGCTTATTCATGTCATATTGTCTTTTTCTACATTCAGATGCAAAATGCCCAAATCTATTACAATAATGATATTGAATATTGGATTTATCATACCTTTCTCCTTGATGATGGCTATGAGAGTGGCTGCCGCTCTTCCTCTTGTTGGTGTAGAATGGATATGTGGGCTTGATACTAGTCTTCAAGTTGTGTATTTTCTCTTCCTCCTCTGGTGTAAAACGTCCTCTGCCTCTGCTGTAATTTGATCTCCCTCTTGTTCTGCCAAATGAAAGCTGAGCTTTGAATGCATTCTCCAATGATGATGCTCTTGACCGATTTAATCTTTGCTCATGTGCTAAGAGTGATCCCATTAATTCATCTACTGATAGTTGTGTAAGATCCTTGGATTCCTCAATGGCTACTACAACTGAATCAAATTTTATAGGCAAGCTTCTAAGTATTTTCTCTACAATTTTTTGATCTTCAAGAGTTTCTCCATAAGATCTAATTTGATTAACTATTGTCATTGCATGAGTGAAGAATGAATCTATTGAATCTGAATCCTTCATTTGTAGATTTTCAAAATCCCTTCTAAGCATTTGTAATTTCGCTGTTTTTACCTTGCTTGTGCCTTGGTATGCTGTTTGCAGACTATCCCATGCTTGTTTTGATCTTGTGGCAGCTGCTACTCTTGGAAAGATTGATTCCTCCATTGCTTGTTGAATGAAGAATAATGCCTTTGCATCTTTCTTTTTGTTTTCCTTCAATAAGTCCTTCTCTGCTTGTGAAAGAGCTTGATATTCTTGCTGGTCAGCTGGTTCATTAAATCCATTCTCAACCAAGTCCCAAACATCTTGGGAGCAAAACAGAGTTTTCATTTTTATGCTCCAAAAATCATAATTTTTGCCATTGAATGTTGGTATTTGAGGTTGTGCAATATTTCCACTTGTGCTTCCCATTCCTCCAAAGCTTTGTCTCTGCTAACTTGCTGTTCCAGTATTTCTTCCTCCTTTTTTAAAAAAAAAAAAAACTACACAGATAGATGAAAGCACAAAATAAAACAAACCTAAATCCTCATGGAACATCTATCTGCTCTTCTTCAAATACAAGTTGCTGCTGATGGCATTTGCAAAGATATCCTCAAGTCTCCAAATGCCAAGAGAGATCTGCACAATGCTCTGATACCAGTTTGCTGGAGAAAGAGAAGATGATACAGAAAACAGAAATTACTTTTAATCACACATAACAGAGCTGTCCATAAGAGAAAGAAAAAAAAAAATACAGTGCATGAAAAAATAGCTTTGTATTATATTTCACAAATCTGATATACTGAGACAAAAACCGATTGCATTTGCCAAAGAACAGAGCTGCCTGTGCTTTCTGTTTACACACCTTCCTTCTTCTTTTTTTAAAAAAACAGAGTATTCCCTCTCTTGTTACAATGCAAAAATAAACAGAGTTTTTAATTATTTTCAAGACAGAAGCTTCCGGATTAAAAAAGAAGTGTCTAGATGTAACAAGAAGGAAGTTAGGTGAAGGAATTTAAATGCGGTGGGTGGAGTGTTTTGACAGCAAAGGGCAGGGAAGATTAGATAAGCATACGTGGATGTCCAGTCTACCAACACAACCAAGATTCAAAACAAGAATCCCCAACTTCTACTAACCAAAATTACTCACATTTTGGATTTAAATGTTGGGATATTCCAAGAAACGATCACGAGTCATCTTTCATTCTTGAAACAATGGTTGGAACCACAAAAGTGTTACATGCTTCTTCGATATAAGCGTAGGTGTAGAATCACTTCCAAATCTGACGAGCCATCATTCTTGCTACAACAAGAAGATGCTGAGAAAGGGTGTGCGCAAATAAATAACGGTTAGCAATATGGATGCCCTATAGGCCATGCTCCAATCCTGGATCATACGAGGGCTGAAGCCACACCCAATCAATTCTTAGAAAGAAAAGAAAGAAAGAAGGAAATAAATTATAGAAATGTCTACATATGACCAAAAGTAGTTCAATACAGCAGTTACTATTATAAAGCTCTAGGAAGAGAGAATCCTGGAAGCCAATTAAAGGATTAAAAATACATAAGACAAAATAAAGCAGCGAGCAACTGAGACAGGTGGTAATGAAATTAATACAAATAGCAATGAAGGGCGAACAAGAGCCCCCAAAAGCATGTGCCGATGATTACTTGAAGGAAACCTCACCAAATATCTGTCTGTGCCTGAAGTGGTGGAGTTGTATGAGCCATCAGCGATCACTATGAAAGGATTTGATAATGCTCCTTGGGGAGTACCAAGGTTGGAGGAGCTACACTGGGAGATCCTAGGAGGAAACACAGCACTTCCAAGGCTGGTAACCCGTAGATGAAAAGAAACCGGACCAGCCATGGCATAATATAATCACATAAATAACTCATATGCCACACATAACCATAGCCTATAGATATTCTCTCCAGCACAATCACACGCAAGACTCGAGGGATGAGGACCAAACAACCAGGCATCACAAGTTTGCACCGGAAAAAATAAACTCCAAACAAATATGCTCCCTTTCTGCATGAGGGAAGAGCAGTATTAATATTGTCAGTTGCAGGAATTTTGCCTCTGCATGTAATTGTGATCATACAATCAAATGTTGCTTTGAATAGTCACTTCCAACAAATGGAAATAACAAAATACAAGGTGTGCATGATACCAATAGAGGATGGGAATTGCCATCACTCAGATTCAATTTGATTGTCTACAACTTGCAGCTATCTCACACTCCTCTCACATATCTATTCCCACACAAGCAAGAAGAAAATAGAAAACGAGGCAAGAGAACCATAGAGATTCACAACATACTAACGAAATAAAACAACCCAGAGGATTGCACTATGGTTTCAAAACCAGAATCCAAAACAAAGCGTGCAAATGAAATAACCTGGCTTAAAGGAAAAGGGTTTAATAGTAAGGGAAGCTTCCCTACATCTCATATTTCATTCCTTCTTTCCAGCAGCTCTTTTCCTATTGCACGTGTGCTCATTTTCTTCTGAATTTCTTAGTCAAACAAACTCTATTTTCTCTTGGAAAGTCTGTTCTGACATTTATTCCAGGAATGGCTGCTTTCTGAAGGAATGGTGTCCAAATCTGTTTCTGTTACCCTGCAGGAAATCTGGATTTTAAATAAAGCTCCACCAGCTCTTTTCTGGTTTCACCAGTTTCTCTTTGTTTAATGTCCATGCCTGATTTACACATGGACATATTTGTATGATTTTATAAATCTGATTTCGACTTCTTCATTTCGTCTTTCATTTCAGTTTACCAAGATTTTCTGTCAATATACACTTCAATGCTATTACATGCATTCCTTTTTAACAGGTTATCCAAATATTGCCCTTTTTCATCCCTACAACATAATGATTTATTTACTGCTTTGATTTTTGTTGTTTACCACATTTGTCATTTAGTATGCTTTCCAATAAAATACACGCAGGTCATTTTATCAACTCCCTCTGTTTATATCCTCTTTTATCGCCTTTTAAGTGTATCCATAGATTCATAGGGGAATTAATTTCTCATGGTCACCTTAGTGACTACTTGATATCCGAGGGACTGATCCACTGTTTTAGCCGAGACACCACACCTCTGAACACCTCGCTGACTAAAGATGACTGCTGGTGGAGCCTCTTTTCTGCTGGGTTGACTCTTATTACCCACTCATACGACTGTGGCACCCCCTTACCAACTCTTCTCATCATTGGTATAAAATCTGTTTACCCACACATAAACCCAGTGCAGCATGATACCTGTATGGTACAACAAGATATAATAAATCTTGATAATTGAAATGAAAACTAACTTATATCACCACTATAACCAAAGTGGGCTAAGCTAGAAATTGTCATACCAAGGTAAGTACATGAGATTAGAGCTAGTCTACATGATGTCCATATCATACATAACAAGTCCAATGCACAATGTAAGCACTTGGCGCAAAAGAAATTGTTTCAAGATAGGCTTGGGTGATCTACCAAGGCCTATAAAAGGGATATTAAACCATCGAGTATCATAGAGAGGTCATAATGTTTGGGCCTTTTAAGTCTCTATTACAAATGCAACTAGCTACCTCACCTTGTCGTCAACTTGATTTAATGGTCGCAGCATTTCTTGTACTTCGATTGGTCTGATGTAGAGAACATCATATACTTGTTGAATACGTTGGATTTGTTTGATAAATTTTATTGCTTTGTATGACTCTTTCTGAGCACTGTAAAGTCTTCTAAATGGGCCAGAGGTAGAGCTACGTCAATTGGTGCCAATGAATGGAATCAAACACACACCTACAAGGGTTGTCTCGCCCAGCTGCTTAGGGTTTGGTTGTAGATGTGTTGAATGTATGGCAAACTCTCATCCCTCGTGTGTAGATGCTTTGAATGATACATCTTGAGGTGGTGACAATCATGTGGTTGATTACCTCTGCTTGTAAGTCTGTTTGTGGAAGAAAGGCACTCAACTTAGTGAGTTTAATTTCCATTATGGACTAGAGAGTGGGCCAAAAGATACTCAAAAACCATCTCTCTCTGTCTGACACAATGTATTGTGGCAACATGAAATGAACCCACATGTTTTTAAAGAGGAGTTTGGCAATGCCTTTTACTTAGGTGCCCTTGTTGTAGGTGCTACAATTGCCATCATGGAAAATCTTTAATCTCACAAAAGTAATCATTACCATTGCTTTGTTGTAGGTAGCTTTGACTGAAATCCACTGAGATGATCTCCAAGGTTTGTCAGACATTGGCAACATGGTTCACAATTGATCCATTCATGGATAAGGAGTCAAATGAACCACCTCTTTTTCCATGCATCCCAAAAAGTACCAAACACTCGACAATAGACACACACCAAAGGCGAATGCAAACAACTTCATTTAATTCTTGATGGAGTTACAGATGCTAACTTGAATACTCTTCACTTCCTCTTAATCTGTAACACAAACCATGAAGAACAATACGACAATCCCAAATGAACTATTCAATCTCCTTTCAGTACTCGGAACCAGCACCACCACTCCCTCATGAAGAACAATACGACAATCCCAAATGGACTATTCAATCTCCTTTCCACCACCACTCCCTTAGGGAAGAACATGAATCCCGTAAATTGAATCTCTTTATTCTTGGTTCCCCATCACTTAGATAAACTCATTCCCTGAATTGAATCTCTTTATCCTTTTCTCAGACTTTTGGATTGTCTTTTCGAATTCCTCAACTTCTAGGAAAACACTCAATAACCGATGGTTTTGCATCCGCCCCTTGCATCATCTATAAGTTTCGTATTCTTTCAATAATTTAGAAGATGTGAACATAGAAAGAATGCAGAGAAATGAGAAAGGCATATGACACACTTTGAGATGTGTGTGGTGCTTGTTTTTATTATGTTGGAAGCAGTTACAATATAGTTGGGGACGTTCATTCTTTATTATAGGAGACAAGATAGAATCAAACGATTCCCAATTGCGTGTCCACCTCTCATTGTTTGGAATTTCCAAATTTCTCTCCTTACAGACATTAAACTTTGCATGTTTTCCAAGTCGACTCAATTGCCGATCAATGCTAGCTTTTTCCTTTACAGTTTAACAAAAGAAAACATATCTTGCGACAAAAAACTTCTCATGTTTCTCATCGTACAACCTATATGCCTTGGAGAATTCAGAGTATCTCAAGAGGATGCATTTATGACTCTTGTGGTCAAACTTATACCTTTTCTCCTTAGGACTCAATGCGTAACAAGTGGATCTAAAAACTTGAAGATGTTGCATTGAAGGAATATAACCACACCATATTTCATATGGAGTTTTCAGTTGAAGGGATATTGATGGCGATATATTACAGAGGTAAGTTATTGTTTGAGTTGCTTCGGTCTAGAAGTGTAGACTCAATCCCTTGAAAAACGATGTTGCACAAACCATGTTCATTCTCTCAACTATTCCATTTTGTTTAGGAGTTTGAGGAACTATGAAATGGTGTTTGATCCCATTTTGCTTGAGATAGGATTCAAACGCTTTTGAAGTGAATTTACGACCATTGTCAGTCCTGAGTGTCTTAATGTGGGATTGCGATTTATTTTCAACCATTGTTAGAAACTTTTGAAAAGTTACAAAGGCCTTTGATTTTTGTTTGAAAAAAAATGTTCAAGTCATTCTGCTGTGGTGGTCGATGAACAACATGAAGTACTTGTGACCACTAATAGAGAGAATTGGAAGAGAATGCAAGTCTGAGTGAAGTAGCTGCAATTTTCAGTCTGCTTTCCATTTTGACTTTTGAAAAGGTCCTTTAGCCTGTTTACCCAAAATGCAATCGTCACACTTTTCAAATTTTACGAGCAAGGTAGGCAAACTTCCAATGCCACTCTTTTGCAATATGCGAATGTTGTTGTAGTTGGTATGCTCGAATCTTGTATCCCACAACATACTTGCAGACATTCCATTTTCAGCGAGATGAACACAGTTCCATGAAATTGATGGCTCACTCCTAAGTTTTATCAACTTGCCTTACTTAAATCCAGTCAATACAATTGCATTGTCACTTTTCCTTTTGATAGTGACTTTCCCCATTATACAATAAAATGGAGTGCCCTTGTTGATAAATGAGCATTGAAGACAACAAGTTTCATTTTAACTAAGGAAGGTATATGACATTTTGAAGAATGAAATGTGGAAGCTTCAGACGCTTGAGTTCAATTGTACCCTTTCCTTTTGGTTGCAAAATTGATGTATCTGCTAGGTATACCGGACTACAACTTTCTTCTTGAAACTCCGCAAAGAAGTCCTTTTGAAAAGTCATATGTTGAATATCACCATTGTTTAGGATCTAAGCATCAGACCATGTCATGTATTCACTTGTGAATTGGACCTAGTCTAGCTCATCAATTTTCTACTTTTGTTTGTGACAAGCTTTAATTTTCTCCCATGAAGTCGTGTATTTATGAGCCTCACGGCTTCCTTTTCTTCCACAACATTTGCAGAATATATTTTTTTCCATTATTCTATTCTTCTTTTTGTTGCCCATAGTTTTTACTGTTTTTGCCTTTTCCCTTATTCTTCCCCTTCCCCTTATCATCTCCATCATTTTTAAAAGACGAGGCCTTATATGAGGAAGAAATCTTGGAAGAATTTACGCTTTTGATGGGCATAACAAACCTTTTCTCCCGTGGAGTAAGCTTTTCTTCTAAAAGCCTCTTTTCCATTTTGGCCATCTTTTCTACTAATTGGTCAAAGGTGAGAGTCTTCAGCTGATTAGTTGTTTGTAGAGACTCCAAATAGGTGGAGTATGTTGGAAGGAGGGCTTCTATGAATGATGCATATGTTAATTTTTACACAAGTGACATCATCATCATGTTTGATAGCATGGATTTTTGAGGCTAGACTCATCACATCACCAATTTTCAATTCAAGATTTAATAACTTCAAGTGCAATTGTATGAACTCCAACTTTGAGTGAGAATCATACAAGTCCTTCAATTTACGAAGTGCTTCCAATGAAGCATTGCACCACTGAATATGACAAAAAACTTCTTTGTCTACTGAGGCCCTTATCAAGACCAATGCTTTCAAATTTTTGTGCTTTCAAGCTTGAATTTGCTATTCATTTTTTTAGTTTTGCTGGCTGTATTTTCCTGTTGCAAATGTTGAACCACAAATTATTGAAGGTGAGAATGTTCTCCACTTGCGGAGATTCTCTTTATCAATGACACCCACTTTGCAAAAAAAAACCTTCAAAGAAAACCTTATACATGGGAGCAACTTCCCTATATACTTCGTATTCCTTACTTTTGGGATTTGTCTAGTGATAGATGTGAATGGGTAACAAAGAGAATGGGAAAATAAAATTTATCCTTATTTCTTTCTGGCAATTTATAGGTACGATGTCACAAACGCTGTTGTTACAGTTATATTAGGTTGTAGATGCAATGGTTTAATCACGATGCCATTTCTTGTAAATGCGGATTAGAGGCACCATTGATACTTAACACTGCGATTTGTTTAAGTGCACAATTTGTTTTGTTTTTCAAAATTTTCTTGATTTTGAAAAAGAACGTTTCTTTTCAATTGGTTTACAGAAAATAACCTATACAATAATGACTTATTTTTGAAATAAATAAGTAAAATAAAATAAAATTCCATAGGAAAAATTAAATATTCTCTTTTTCAATAATAAAGTTTAAAGTAAAAGTCAGTTTTCAAACGAATCAAAAAAGCTTTGAGCATGTGGAATCGTATGGGTGTAGAGCCCAATGTTAAGCTTCAAAGAGGAACTTTCTAGAGTAATAGTTCGTTAAACATTGACTAATATACTTTAATAAATACTCAAATTGAATTTTGTTTGATGATTGCAATCGACTCCTTTCTAATCCATGATGCTTGCAAAAGTCCCTTTGCTCCTTGTGGACACATTCCGATCAAATTCACATTGCAACAATGAGAAACATTCACTAGTTGATAAGGATGCCGTTCTATATTGTTTCAACAATTCCTACTTCTTGATCATATGTTTGATGATGACACTTGTGGCATATGACTTGATGTTCTCACTGATGTCATTCCACATCTTTGTTCGCTAGAAATATATTTGCAATACCCTAGTCTTCTCTAGCTTGAATTGCCTTGTTATCTAACTGTAATGTGCCTCCTAGACCATCTTCTGAGGTTTGCGTGACATAACATTGAAATGTTCTAGATGACACAAAATTGTCTTAAAATCGAAAGTCTAAAACTTGTTTACTCGCAAGTTGTAAATAATGCTTGACATGTGTTAACAAAGTTAGGGTCATCCTTATATTGTTGGGGTCAACTCGATCATGTTTGTAAAAATCAAGGATTTTTGTCAGTGCTACAATTGGAGGTTGACTAAGATAGTTGCAGGATTGACACTTATCTTTTTGGGCTTGATAGTGTGATGGAACTATTGTTAGGAGGTGGACCATTTCTGATGGTCATTCTGCAATTTCTTTGAGTTTGCATGTAGCTCTCTTTGGTATGTTTGCATATAGCTTTGTATCGCGCAATTTATATTTGCAGGCAATGTCAGTTACTGTGAGATGTCGTTAAATTCTTATGCTAAGTGAGGACAACACTAACCATATAGCTTTATATCACACAATTGATATTTGTAGGCAATGTCAGTTACTGTGAGATGTCGTCATATTCTTATGCTAAGTGAGGACAACACTAACCATATACTTTGAAGCTGCCATCTTGATCTCGAAGGATTATTGTGAAAATGGAAGGGAGAACTAGTGTTAAGAAGAGTTGATGCATCAAATTTTGAAAGTCATGTTGCGGTGCCCCTGTCCAAATGAACTTTTCCTTTAGTGCTTCTTTGGTCACTATATATAAGACACAATATGCGGGAGAATTCCAAGGCAAACCTATGGCATAAATTTTCCCATACCCAAGAAGTTATGAAACACCGTGAGTTTTCTAGTTAGGTCCAATTTCGGATTATTTAAATTTTATTTGGATCCACGTGTACCCTGTCCCCATCAACAATGTATCTTAGATATTAGACCCTTTGCATGTAAATGAGATTTTTTCCATGTCAACACATAGTATGTGATATCACAGGGTGTCAAGAACCTAATAGACATGCTTCAAATGCTCCTCCCATGTTTTTCTGAAAATGAGTATGCCGCCTAAGTAGATAATTGGTGAAGGGCCATATGAAGTCGTCCCTCATTTTCATGAGTGTTATAGGTGCATTAATCAAACTGAATAACATGATCAACAATCTCACGAATAACCCTTACTTTGCTTTGAATGTGATCTTCCACAAGTTTGTTGGCTCATTTGATACCTTGTTATATCTTGACTCGAGATCAATTTTAGCGACCGAATGTGCACCTTTGAGGTATTTGATACATGGGTTTCATAGTGATTTTGTTTAGTGCTTGGTAGTTAAGCAAAGTATGTGTCCTATTGCTTTTTTACACTAACACAATCAAGGTTTTGTAGGGTGAGGCACTAGGTCAAATATGACCTTCTATAAGCTCTTGGATTTGTTACTTGTTATCATCCTTGTCCAAAATAAAATGTCGGCACAAGTGGCCATTTGGAAAAGGGGTGTAGGGAAGTTACCTGACAACACAATTAAACTTATGTGGGAACTATCAAGATATCTCTATACTATTTCATCACTTGATTCATCCATCTCTGACATGTTTGACAACATTCTCATGGTGGCACATATTGGAGATGAAGTTTGGTTGTGTGCCTTTTTGGCGATACTATGAACAAGCAGATATTCAACGATGAGAATCCAATGAGGATTTATGGAAGATAGAATAGTAGTGTTTGCACTGAAAGGATACATTGCTATGATACCAATCACATTGGGCCATAGAGCAGTACAATATTGAAATTTCTATGTAAATAATGTAACAAGTTTAATCATGAAAAATCTAAGTTGAGGTGATAATTTATATTTATATTTTTTAGTTTTGAGGCATGTTGTGGATTGACTCCTCAGTGTGTTGTTTTGTTTGTGTTTTATTTTTACATTTATGTTTATAGTGTTATAATATGACTCTGTAATTTTTTCTCAATTATGCTCTAAGCTCGTGGGTTTTTGAGAAGGTTTTTTATGCTGTCAAATTTTTTGTTGAATTAAAAAATTAAGCTAATAGTGCAGCTAGTTGTCAATTTGGATGAGCTCGAGTGATAAATCAATAGAGCTTTCATATAAAAATCCTAGGTTCAAATCTCTGAAAGGAATTTTCAGGTGTAATATTGGGTTATGTACCTCAATGGACCAGGCAATTCCTATTGAGTCTGATGGAAAAGACATTGCCCTTGATCGTCACATCTTAGCTGAAGGTAATTCTCAATTGCAGTTAGAGAAGTGGGGAAAATTACCAACAAAAGTAGTAGTGAAGCTATTGAAGCTCATGAAAGTCTGCATTCTTGATTCTCTCATTATAGCTGTTTGGAGTCACTATGAGGCGATTGCCAAAAAGTTTTAAATTTCTCGTGGTCTGTCTAGCTTTGTGAAGAGTACCATTGGGGTCAAGTAGGGATGCCCTTTCTCACTGACCTTCTTTAACATTTACATTGTTGATTTAGAGGATTTTCTTCGGCATCATACCCATGTCGATGATGGTTACATTTTACATTTGTGCTTTTAGTTCGACTAATTCAGTTGTTGTCATTCTATATGGTGCTTTAGATATCAGTTCAGTTCTTGGTTTGATATCAATGGTAAAATCAAACTCGCATCTAGGAGGAAGTCCAAGTAATTCCTTTGGAAAGACATCTTTGTACTCTTGTAACAATGTATAATCCTCTAAGGAAGTCTTGCCTTCCTCACTAAAATTAGAAATCTTTATTACATACAACATGCAACCCTTATTTTTAGCTTTCTTAAGCTGCATAGCTTGCATAACAGAAATGTGCCTTACTTCAAAATTCCTTTTTTTGTCTTGTATGCTAGCTATTTTTTGCATGTCATCTAGGCATTTTATTCATTTTTCGAAATAGTCTACTATTGCTTTATGTTGGGACAACCAATTTACACCAATAATAATGTCATAGGACCCTAGAGGAGCTACGTAAAGGTACAATTTTGTAGCAAAGCTAGGTAATTCCAATCATGCATCAAACAGACATTTGTCTACAATTCGAACAACATTATTCCTATATTGTACAGTCCATGTATTTTTCATATAACCAAATTTCTTATTCAAATTTTCAGCTAATTTACTAGATACAAAGCACTTGATTGCATCAGTGTCAAATTATATAGTAATATGAAGTCCATACAACTTACCTTACACTTTAATGGGAGTAGCTTATTTCTCAGCTTGGCGGTTTGCCACTGCAGTGTGAATCCTCTACTGCTGATTGTTCCCTTGATGCTTCTGGTGACAGTTATTGGCATAGTGGTCACCACCACATTTAAAACATCCAGCGAAAGGTAATTTATTTTCAAATTTGTTATCATTTGTTGCAACACTATTCTACCCATTTTTCCTTACATTTGCAGCAGGTTTAGCTGTTGTATAATTTCTGGCATTCTTTGTTTTTTTGCCTACCTTCTTCCACAATGTTTTTCTAGGAGCTAGTGGTGAAGGTGAGATGACGCTCTTTTTACGCTTTTCATCTCTATGAGTAGAAATTGTTTGCAATTTTGCTCTTGCTTAATTTCTTTTCAAATAAAACTTCCATAGTAGAAGGCCCATGCACATCTACTTCTCTAATTATTGGGTTCAGTCCCATAATAAACTTATGTATTCTAAATTTTTCATCCTTCTAATATTGTGGCACATACTTTAGCAACTTAATGAAACGTTCCCAGTGTTAAACAACCACCACTTTACCTTGTGTTAGGTTTTGGAACTCAGACATTTTTTGATCAAAGTATAGCTGAGGTAACCAACATTGACAAAAGTAAAATTTGAATTTTTCCCAGGTGATATTTGTAGTATCAACACCTAACTCTACCTTTTGGTTATCCCACCAAGAGGATGCCTCATTGGAGCCGAAAAACACCCCAAATTGCTTTGGTCTCTTCAGAAAAGGCTCTAATCTCAAAATATTTTTCCATTTCACTTAGCTAGTTCTCAGCTCCATCTCCCAAGGTTGTTCCATCAAACTTGGGTGGACTGATATGCTTGATATCTCTTGACATTTCAATTGCCAAGTGGGCTCTTTTGTTTCCTGGCTAATTTCTTGCATTAGGTTGTTCTTCCTCATTTAATACAGGTTGTTCAACCTTAGGTTTTTCTTCTTCATTCTCACCCACACCCTGTTGCTCCAAGGCAGCTATACAGTTTTGAGTGTCTTGAAGGACTGATAGGATTTCATCTAGCTCTTGGGCCATTGTATTTTCAGCCTCATTGTTTTCCCTTCTCCTAACTATTGTATTTTGTTAAAAAGAATAAGATGTTCTGTTAGCGTATGAACCCATTAAATCCAAAAGCTAATAACCTTCAACTTTGATACCAAAATGTAACACCTATGTTATTAATTATCTAAATTAAGGGATTTAAAAAAAACAAACCCCTTAATCCCAATTAATGCCTTTAATGATTTTTAACTTGTAGCAAATGAAATCCAACATAATTAAATGTTTACAATCCATCTGATAACAAATGATAACCATGTGCATTTGTAAGGGTCAACTGGATCTACCTGATCCCCCTTAATACACTCTAACCGAGTGTGTATAACATGTATACTTTTGGTTAAACATTTTAAACATGTCTTGAGAACTATGTGCAACTCTTAAGTGTTAACTTGGAAAACATACAAGCTGTAATTCATCCTGTATTCGAACAAGTTAGGGGTATGGTGAACCAATAGTGTAATCAATTAGCTACACCACTTGGCCAAGTTTGTAAGTGTTGCTTTGCAAGCTTAGTTTTGTGACTATACACCAGTAAGTGAAACTTGTCTCTGTCACTACACAACCATATTTTCACAATTATTTGGATCTCATTTCATCGTTTAAGAAATTAAGTTTCAATTTTTGAAAAAGTAGGAACAATGACTAATCCTTCTAATCGAAAGGATCCTATCAGTTCCATCTTAGGATCCCTATGGGAAATATTGTGACCACGTAATGAATTTCGTCATTAGGTACTCACTATCCTTCCCGTAGCCTTCCTACGCTAGCACAGTGAGGAATCTTGTTGATAGGAATGATGATTCAAGGTGTCTACACTACGTTTACCATTTTAGTTATCCATATAAGATAAATATATAAGTTTGTTTGTAAGATATGTTATTTTGTATCATTACACATCATCTATTCCTCATTAAAAGGTTATAGTAACTCAACGAGTTACTATCATTTACAAACACCTCTTATCGTACTATCATAACTAAAGGTTGTCGTTTAATATAGGTTAATTTAACCATGTCTCGCATTTAAATGATCCAATCATTTCCTAGTTAGTATTGGTCTTAACCTCATAGGTTCATCATTTAATTTGCATAGTTCACTTTATCTCATTTGATCATCATTTGATATGAATTGTACAACTTATTTGGTAAGGTACAATATTAATATAACACAATTTACGTTGTATCATTTTTCATGATGTATTATGTTCATTAATGACACATTTGTTCCTCCATAATGAATCTATAAAATTAGTTATGTTTACGTAACAAAAATCAATAACTTATATTTATACACTGTTGTTAAAACATCACTTAAACACTTTCATTTTAATAAGGTACAATAAAGATATAAGTGTTGTTTTCATTGTACTGCTTTCCATATCATACTATATTTGTTGTAAAACATATTCGTTCATTCAAGATGAAATAATAAACCCGATATAGTTGCATAACATAAGATTAATAAATTTAATTCATTTTCTGTTGTAAAACAACATTAAAACACCTTTATATTTCACAAAATGTGATACGAAACAAGTATTTTTATTTATTATTAATAAGGATAAATCCTTATTTTCTGAAATAATGACATACATTTAATCAGGATAAAACAATAGACAAAATGCCTTAAAATCA
This sequence comes from Taxus chinensis, assembly GCA_019776745.2. Taxonomy (NCBI): domain Eukaryota; kingdom Viridiplantae; phylum Streptophyta; class Pinopsida; order Cupressales; family Taxaceae; genus Taxus; species Taxus chinensis. The sequence goes on from CM034155.1 coordinate 281,508,295, forward strand.
CTTCGCGAAGATAATACTTTCGCATTACAATTAAATATAAATAACCCTTATTAGATTTTTAAAAAATATGCATGAAGAAATCATGCTTATACAATCCAGTTAATCACTTCATAAAAGTCATTCCGTTCTACACACTATAGGAGAGAAAATGTATACACGGCCAGTTCTATGAACTGACATGAGTTATTTAACTCAAATTCTTGTTGTATTTAATTGAAATAAAAAAACATGTTAAGGTTTACTTAACTGATAACTAATAAACATCATAGTCCATTAATTAAGTATATATGTCACTAATCAATTGAAATGCTACTACACAGTGAAAGCTATGTTTTCAAACAATCCAAGAATCTAACTGATAATAATGTCTGTAGACTTGTTTAAATAACTTACGATGCAATTTATTATTGCAATAATCAAAATTAGGATTTTATAACAACATCAGTCAATTCTTAAGACTATCTCACAAGTGTCATATCACAAAGTAAACTACATCAAAGTACCGTTGTTTTATCCCGATGAAGGAACTTAACTAACACATCATCCAATCTTGCAATTAGCTAAGAAAATGCATTATTTTGCTTAACAATCCCTAGTCACAACGATGAAGGCTTTATAAGTTCTTACAAATATTTACCATTTCCATAAATAATACAAAGGAGGTGGATCAATAAGAAAGTGAGGAATGCCATTCAAAATCAATAGGTCATGAGATTCCCCCAATTGGAGAAGATGCCAACCATAGGAAGTCAAGGGCCCTGTCGTGTCCTTAAACTCTCGCTGGAAGCCAACCAACTCTAGATCAAACATGTCAGAAGTACAAAGTACATGTCGTTCTTGTCATGCCTCAAAATCTGCATATTTTTGGTACGAGCATTGAAGTCCCTCAGCTAGATGATGACCTCTCCAGAACATGAGAATTGAGTATACTAGCATAAAGGTCAAAGAAGGGGTCTTCGTTTTAGGCCATCTATGAATAACAAATGAGGAGGAAGCTGGAGGAAAATAATAGATTGCAATGAAGATGTCTCTGAGTAGGGAGGAATTATGTTTGATCCAAACCCATAGAAAGCGGGCAGACTCATCTTCAACAGCAATAGAAATCTTGCTCTATAGGGTGTTCTTGACCAAACAAGCAACCTCGCCATATCCTCTAGAACGCCTCAAACAAACTTCGAGTCTCCTGTCTGTAAACAGAAAGCCAGTAGTAATCAACTGATGTCCGGGAGAGGGTGAATGGGCTTGCATGTGTCTCCGTAACAAAGAGAAGTCAGAGAATCCTAAAGCATCATGTAAGAGGCCTGGAGAAGACCAGAAGGACCCATTTCCATTCCAACATGCAATGGAGATACCCTGTTTACCATGGTTTGGAGCCCTCTCTTGTCAGAACCATCATCTGGAACTAGAGCTGGATGTTAGAGCCCAACCAGGGGGAAGGAATCCCGAGCCATTGGCCTGAGGTTACGAATCAGTACCCATTTCCCTGCTTTTCTATCTTTCATGACAATTTCCTGAGATTTTTTGAGTTTGGCAACTTGTTCTCTAGTAAGATCTTCGTCAAGAAAGACCTTATTGGGTAGAGAAAAAAGTTTCCGCTTGGCTCTGAGAGCTTTAAGGCGGTCATCAACTGATTTGAAACAGAGAAAAAGAGTAGAGTCCAGACCAAGCCAAGCTCTATCAAGCTTGAACCTCAGGCAACCCCAAGTTATCTGTGAGGAACTTTGAAATGATGCCCAAGGGGTCAGAAGAGGGAGGAGTGGGCAATCCTCTAACCTTAAGATTTAGCTCCCTGGAACGTCTGATTCTTCCACTAATTTGTCTTGAACCACTTCTTCAACTACTGTTAAAGGAGGGTTTTCATCTTTACCCTTAACCACTTGGGCCCAGGAGTTCTGCTTTTGTTTTTGAAGATTTTCCTTTGAGTTCTAATTTTCTCTTGCTTGTGTTTTAGATCTGAAATAATCAACCTGTAAATGATCATTATCAGTGGTAGGTTTTATGTCCGTGAGTTGTCTTCGCAAGAGATATTATTAGCTTCAACCTTTTCTTTCCGAGAGGTCAATTCAAAAACCTCGGTCCGGAGGGATCTGCTGGACGATTCCAGAGTCTCTAGCCTGCTGTGAAGTTTTGCAATGATGTTAGGAAGGCTGCCATCCTGCCTACCTTGTTTGTTTGACCCAAAACTGGAAATCACCTGTGCATCGGGGGTGGAGGGAGACATCATTGCTGGGTAGATTGCCTAGAGAGGAGAAACGATTAGAGGGATATCTGTAGAGCCTCCAATACCCCGGAATTGATTACTATGCATAGGTTGCAGTTGAAGTAGGGTGCAAAAGAAGCACAACCACGAAGGCCGGTTACAAAAGAGAGGCCAAGGGCAAAACCAGGAGCCACGACTGCAAGGAAATCATGAAATCGTGGAGGTTACAGGGCTATGAGTGCCTGTGAAAAACTTGACCAGATGAAAGGTCACGAGCCACAAATGAGGCCATGAAAAGGTATGGAACTATGAAACCCTCCTTCAACAACAAAAACAAGCCACGAATAAAAGAAACAAACCATGACCCAACAAAAATGAGCCACAAACAATAAATATGAATCAAGAGGGATCAACAAAAATGAGCCAGGAACCAGAAGGAATGAGCCACGGACAAAAGGAGAACAAAACGTGGACGTTGGAAGAAGGGAGGCCAATAGTCGTGAAAAGAAGCTTGACGAAAAACGAGCCATGAGTTTTTATCACGGCAACTAAAACTAGGGTCGTGAGAATGTAAACGAGGTCGAAAATGAAGGATACAGTCAAGCAAGGAAGGTATAGTCAAGGTCGAGCATGGTCGAGCATGGAGTGAGCAAAAACTGGAAATCACCTGAGCATGGAGTATGATATGTTTTCGATAACAGAACCACACAGAAGATGTAAATGAAGAGAAGGCCTTGTACATTAAAAAGAATCATAAAAATTCCATCCAAAAGTTAAGGACATACTTCTACATTAATGTAGAATCCGGGCCAAAGATGTACTTAGTGGACAGCTCAAAGATGAATGCCATACATAATCACAGAACAGGACTCAGTTAGAAGAGGAAGAACCCATATAGGAAGAATGTGGGTATATTTTTGAATGGATTTTATTGTACTGAGCATGAAATCGTTGTAGGGACAAAGGCAATTGGAGGTTGGAGGTCAATCAACGACCTCTCGTCAATGTTAACAATGGGGCCGCACCAAGGTTTTTTGGCACATTTTGTTTAGGAGTATGTGTGTGGTGTGTTCTAGTTTGCAGTGTTCCTAGATTGAACTAAGTGAAATTTCACATAGAGGGGGGGGACATGATCCAATATTCCATTTCTAGTTCTCTGTTTGTAATATGATGAGCACTTTTTCCTAAATTATTCCCTAATATTGATATGTGATGAGAGCTACCATTCCAATGTACTTTGCACGTCGTTGTGGTTGTTGGTAAACCACTTGGTAAAACCACCACTTTGTGGTTTGTGGTGAACCACCGTACTGGTTGGTTTTATGGTCAGCCAAAAGAAAACCATTTCTGCTTTATGGTTTGTGATTAGCCAATTGTCTACTTCACTCTATGGGTTTGGTTATCCAAAAGTTCCATTATGTCTTGATTTGTGGATCAGCCAATCGAAAATCACCAAATCACGAAAGTAGGTGCAGTTGTATAGGTCTTGAATGTTTTCCCCATGTTCGTCACTAAGGGGTATAATGTTAGGAAATATATTTTATTAGTGCATAAATTATTGTTATTTGTTGAGTTGTTAAAACTACTCACAGAGATAAAAATATTTAGTAAAAGATTGTTGTGTTTGTTAAGGCTATTTCCTATAATAGTGAAGATAATTAAGCCTATATATTTGTACCTAATGTTGAATGAAATATACTAAGAAATTATTATTTCTGTGCTCATACCTTGTCAATAATTTCATGTTTTCTTTCGTTCTTTTACTTTTTTAAATATCATTTGGTAGGACCATAAACTAATCAGAAAATTGGTAACCCTGATAAAAGTAGAAACCTTTCAGGCATTGTCTATGTTGTGTGCTTTTGTTAACAAAGGAAAATTATTGCAGCATTGCAAGAGATTTGTATTTACTATTCTTTTTTTCCCCTTGAGATAATTTATTAATAAAAACGAGCCAAGTTAGAAATCCATAGGTTCAAATCGCCCAAAAGGCACTTTAAGGTGTAATATCAAGGAATGTACATCAAAGAACCATGCCATTCCTAGTGAGTTTGATGAAAGAGATACCCCTTGGTCCTACCATCTTAGTTGAAGGTAATCCCCAATTGTGGTCAAAGGTGTGCGGCAATTTAGCAATGTTTTTATGCTGCCAATTTTTTTGTTGAATTTAAAATTAAGCCAATGGTGCAGCTAGTTGTTAATTGGGATGAGCTTGAGTGATTAATTCATAGGCCTTTTCATTGCAGAATCCCAGGTTCAAATTGCTAAAAGGCACTTTAAGGTGTAATATTGAGTAGTGCACCTCAATGGAGCAGACCATTTGTAGTGACTTAGATGGAAAAGATGCTCCTTCATCGTCACATCTTGGCTGTAGGTAATTCCCCAATCGTGGTTAAAGAAGTGGGCAGTTTACCCACAAAAGCTGTAGTGGAGATATCGAAGCACAATGGCAAATTCTCGAGAAAATTGGTAACCCTGATAAAAGTAAAAACCTTTTGGGCATATTGTCCATTTTGAGTGCTTCTGTTAACGACCAAGGAGAACTATTCCTGCATTGCAAGAGACTTTTATTTACTATTTTCTTTTTCCTGTGAAATAATTTATCAGTAGGGATGAGCTGAAGTGATAAATCGATAGGGCTTTCATTGCAAAATCTTAGGTTTAAATCTCCAATAGGCACTTTAAGGTGTAATATTCAAGAAACCTCAATGGACCATGCCATTCCTATTGAGTTTGATGGAAGTGATGCCCCTTGTTCCTCACATCTTAGCTAAAGGTAGTCCCCAATTGTGGTTAAAGAAGTGGGGCAATTTACCAACAAACTTTTTATATTGCCAAAATCATCGTTGAATTTAAAGATTAAGCCAATTGTGTAGCTAGTTTTCAGTTGGGCGAGCTTAAGTGTAAAATTGAATTCACCAATATTGAGTTATGTACCTCAATGGACTAGGCCATTTCTAGTGGGTTTGATGAAAAATAAGTATTACCATGTTGCAAGAGATTTGTATCTACTGTTCTCTATTTCTCTTGAGATTGTTTATCAATAGGGATGAGCTCAAGTGATAAATCAAAAGGGCTTTCATTTCTACATCCCAGGTTCAAATCCCCAAAAGGAACTTCAAGGTGTAATATTCAGGAATGTACCTAAACTGACCATGCCATTCCTAGTGAGTTTGATGGAAGAGATACCCCGTGGTCCTCACATCTTAGCTGAAGGTAATCCCCAATTGTGGAAGGCATGATGCAATTCACCATCAAAGTTTTTATACTGCCAAAATCATTGCTAGTTGTTAGATCAATAGGGCCTTCATAGCAAAATCCCAGATACAAATCCCCAAAAGGCACTGTAAGGTGTAATATTGGCTAATGTTCCTCAATGGACCAGGCCATTCCTTGAGTTTGATGGAAAAGATATCCCTTGGTTGTCACATCTCAGCTGAAGGTAATCCGTAATTGTGGTAAAAGAAATGGGGCTGTTTACCAACAAAAGTAGTAGTGGAGCTATTGAAGCATTGCAAGCAAGAAGGAAAGAAAAAAGAAGAAATACTATTAATGTTCACAAATGACCAAAAGTAAGTCAATGGGACTCGAGAATACACCTAATTATAATAGAAAGTGCTAACATTGTAAAATTTTGGGATACAACAACTAACGAAATAAAAGAGCAAAAACATACAGAGATTTGAATTTTATTGTTTTTCTTTTTCTCTTGAGATAATTTATCATTAGGGATGAGCTCAAGTGATTAATCAATAGGGTTTTTATCGCAAAATCCCACTTTCAATTGCCAAAGGCACTTCAACGGACCATGCCATTCCGAATGAGTTTGATTGAAGAGACACCCCTTGGTTTTCGCATCTGAGCTGAAGGTATACTCCAATTGTGGATAAAGAAGTGGGGCAATTTACTGACAAAAGTAGAAGTGATGCTATTGAAGCACAATGACAAATTCTTCTACATTTTTATGTATCAGTTGGTAGGACCATAAAAATTTCAGAAAATTGTGAACCTTGTTAAAAGTAAAATCCTCCCAGGCATTGTCTATGTCATAGTTTAAAAAATCGTTATGACAATTACTTGACAGGCTACAATTTGACTCTAAAATTAGGAATCGACAATTTCTCGACACCTTTATTGCTACTTTAAAAACATTTAAATTCATAAAATAATCTTAAATTATATGTAAAACATCGTTAAACGACACAATAAGTGAATCTATAGAATGCTAAAGGCCCATAGAATGTTGATTGGAGAATGATTAGTTGCATGAATTCGACTATAAAATGTGATTCTATCTTTATTCCTATGGGTTTGTATTACTATTGACTGCTCATTTCAAAATTCATGAAACCATAAAATTAATGTCTGAGTACTGGTTTTTATTTCACTGAAACAAATAAGAGTTTAGACTTTGGTGTCTCTCAGATTTCATCCTGAAATCTGCGACTACCCTATCCGATTTTATGTTTTTATTGTCAGAAAGTTCTTGTATTGTGTCAAGATATTCCCAAAGAGCCATATTAGCCATTTTCGCCAAATACCCAGATGCCCAAAATTGTTGTATTCTGTCGTCGGGATTTGTCTGCGGGAAATTTGTATTTAATTATTTTAAGCCCCGTTTGAGGCAATTAGCGCTCCGTTTTAACTCTGTTGTGATCGTACATATTGTTATTCCCATATACCAGAAGGGTTTTAACTAGGAATGAGTTCTGCACTTTATTTGTGACTTTTGGCAATTTTTTGTGTTTTTGTGTTTTCCCGTTTCGTTTTCTGTGAAATTTCTCTAGATCAATTCCTTTGCCGGGTTAGCCCGATTCTTGGCCTGGAGTAGCTGGAAAACACATACGCACATTGTGCCCGGAGGAAGTCACCATCGGAGGTCCGGTTCACTGGGAAAAGGCGAAGTCGTGCACTAAAAAGCCCCTGCGGGGTTGGACGCATTTTTGGAAAACAAAGGATTTAAGTGGATCATGGGAAAAATAGAAGCAACAAGCAGGTGGGATTTTATTGCCTGCCTTGCAGGGTACTTTTTCCATGATAGAAAATTCACTTAAGCTGCAGTGGGAAAATTAGAGGCAGCAGGCAGGCGGGAATTTATTGCTTGCCTTGCAGGGTAAAAATTCCCATGGTGAAATAAAAGAAAAGTGACTTAAGTGAAATCATGGGATTTTATTGCCTGCCATGCAGGGTAAATAATCCCATTGTCAAAGTCAAATCACTTAAGTGGATCATGGGATTTCTGGGGCTGCCTTGCAGGGTAAAAATTCCCATTGCCGTGTGTTTTTAAAAATAGAATTCTATTATTCCAAAAAGTGTGACCCATCGTGGGTGAATAATAATGCATTAAATAAATATTTGTTAATATTTATTCACCCAATTTTGGCATCCAGGCTTGTGGAAAAGTCAACAAAGGGAAGTGGACAAAAGGAATTTAAAAATAGAATTCCAAAATTAAATAAATTTAATTTATTTAATGCAGCCCCTTTTGAGAAGGAAATAATACTTTTTAAAGTATTAATTGATTAAATTAAATTCTATTTTCAGTGGCTATGGTCAAAGCACACTGTGAAACTTAAGTGAAGTGAAGAGTGGATGATTAAATTGATTAAATTTAATTTAATGGATGGCTGTCCTTAATCATGCAATTTTAGCACATCAGTTAAAGAGAAAAGAATGATTTTTAATTAATTAATTGCCAGGAATAGGAAGGGCAATTATTAATTATAGAATTATGAGGGTTATATAAGCATGGGCTGCCATAAGGGTGAATTAATTAATTCACAGGTCAAGAAGTGCAACCCAGAGGAAAAGTGCGCCCTATTTGGAGAAGGATTTTGCTCAGAAGGTGGATTTGATGCTAAAAGCTTCTAGTTTTGGTGCATGCTTTGAAGAATGCTGATTTGTGTCTGCATAATTGTTTGTAGAAGTGATACAGGTGCTCAGGTGATGTTGGTAAAATTCATGCTTGCTTTGCATGCAAATAAAACGTCAAATTTTGGGGCAGCAGACTTGAATTATGCAGATTTTTGTGATTAAAATTCACTGTGCATGCTCCGGTTGCCATCTTTGTCTGAATTAATTGCAGGAGTTAGATACAGGTGCTTTTATAAAGAAAAGGAACTTATATCAATGTCCAATACATTGAATATTTCCTCCGAATCTGAAGGATTATCCAGATATGCACCAGTTTTGAAGAATTCCAGTCAAATAAGAAGAAAAAGAATTGTTCAGACAAAGATAGACAAAGCTATGGCGAAGAAAGATGAAAAAGAAAGTACAACGGAGTCATGCATCACTTCTAAATTTGCAGATATTGGAGACACGGATCTAGGCTCGGAACCTCTTGCTGAATTGATAGACAGATCCAGAGCAGGAAAGACTTCACTCATGCGTGCAGGAAAAACTTCAAACTTCACTCATGCGTGCAGATTAAAAGCAGTGGAATTATTCGAGCTACAACTTTTCCATCCACAACCTAGTTGCCAGAGTTTGTTATGTATGTGCAGATCCATATCCAGATGCAAATGTAGATGCAGATGCAAATCCATATGTTATTCCCAGATCCAAATCTCATAGTTGCAAAAGCTTCCGGCATAGGATTCATCCTCTTGTTTCGAATGCAGCCCGTGAAGAAGTCAGTGCGTGGAAAATTCCTTCCAAGATCTTGTGCAAATGCTCCCATCTTCCAGTTGAAGCCTTCATTGAATTTTCATTCATTCGGAGTGCTTTCTAGAATTTTTAATTGCTCATATGCAATTAAAAATAAGGATGATGAGTTATCTACGGCAAACATTGCATTGATGCATGTACTGGAGAAGAACTGCAAAAGCTTCAAGGATAAAAGAGAAGACAAGGCGAAGGCAAAATCCAGTTGTTTCCAATTCCAGCTTGTTTCTAGATCCAGCTCGCTTCTAGATCCAACTTGTTTCCAGATCCAGTCGTTTCCAATTCCATCTTGTTTCCAGATCTAGCTACTCCCAGATCCAGTTTGGTGAGAATCAAAGGCAAAAGAATCAGCTGCATGCAGACATGAAAAAGGACAAGACTGCAGCTTTCCTCTTCCTTCTTCTTTCCTCCGACAAAGTAATTGAGCGATCAATTAAATTATACAACTTAAGTAATTGGTTTAAAAGTCATTGCTTGAAGAAGTCAACTACTTGGAGATAAGCGAACGTGCAAAATAGAAGGTTCTATTTTTCAGTTGCAAATCATACATGTCATGCAAAGAGGAATTCCAGGATGGAGATTGCCAGTTGTTTCTTTCCTCCGACTTCCACATGTGCCAGTTCAACTAGAAACTTCCGACTTGTAATTGCCCCTCTACATTCTATAAGTAGAGGAAGAACCTTCGGGTTAATGATCAAAAATTTGTAAGCAACAATCTTGAGTTCTAGATTTTGTGCTGAACCCCTGAGAGCCACTTGGAGCAAAGGAATACAAAGGAGTAGGTTTCCGAAGAACTTTGTGTCACGGTGTACTGTGTTTCTTGCTTTTAATCTTTAGATCTCTTAATAAACTTTGTGTTATTTTAGATCTGGATCTAGAGCTGCCTTTGTTTTAGAATTATGTGTTTATATCTATTGGATTCTTCTATGTGCATGCAATCAGCTCTGCCATCTACTGATTGGGATGCACATCTTCCCCATTTCTTCTGTGTTTATGTAATTACCTTCTTCTATAACTTTTCTTTTCTTTAAACAACTGCTTACTTGCTGCAGAACTGTTCAGTTATGGTTCATGAACTGAGTAGTTAAAGTAAAACCCCATTTAGATCTTAACATACTTAAATTGACAAATTTGACACGGGAGCCTCACCGATTGAATGAGGGAGATTTATCTCATGACTGCCTAGGTTTTGTGCTATGTAGAAAATCTAGCCAACAGACTTTAAACTTTTGTGTGTTGTGAGTCTTGTGATTGTCAATGCTCTACAATTTGCATGAAGGTATGTAATAACAAATATGTATTAAAACTTAGTTTGAATGTGTATTAATCAGAGTACACGAATGAGAATCATGAGCGATGCAAACAAATGTTGTCGTTGTGAAACTAAAACCCTAGTAGGCTAAATTCACATCAATTTGCAGGTATTCCTTTAATTTTGAAGAGTCGAAACTTGTAGCCCTAGCAAAACACGGGGAGTTAGTTCACATGAATTCACGGAGGATAAAAACACTAAAAAATACTTTGAAATGACCACATTTTTTTGGTTTGGACGTTTATACCCTATACGACAGTTTTTCATGATTTTCCGTGATTTTTTAGGAGTTTTATCGCCAAAAATCTTAGATAAATTGCCACAAGAAAAATCACGATTTTTTAGGTGATTAAGTGTTTACTTCTTGATGCACAATTTATTATAGATAAATTGCCATTTCTGGAACATAGGTCTATGTTGTGTGCTTTTGTTAATTACGAAGGAAAAATATTTCTGCATTGCATGACATTAGTATTTATCTATGTTCCACAGGGATGCGTCCCCAACATATTTAGGCCCGTCTCCAATAGGGGACGTTTTGGGGACGCGGGGACGGGTAGGAAACGTTCCTTACCCGTCCCCAATTCACACAAAAATTAGGTGACGTCCTTGAGATGCCAAAAAAAGGGGGGGATGGTAGGGGACGCCCAAACGTCCCTGATATGGCCAGGGGACTTCTACAAGTCCCTCGACTGTACCGGGGACGTCTGGGCGTCCCCTACATCCCAACAAATGCATTATTTATTTAAAATAAAAACTCAAAGTTAATAAAAAATAGGAATGCATGGGCCCACAAGGACCCCCACACTCATTCCTAACTAACCTAAACCTAAAACAACCTCTCTTACAACTAAAACAAAAAAAGAAGTTGCACGTTGGGATATTGATCTCGAAGATGCGACACAGGTTGGTGAGGAGAAGGCACATGTGGGATTGGTTGGGGTTCCATTGGATGATGCAAATCCCTCATGGTTCCATTGACTCAGACTCATGGTCTGATTTTGATGCCATTTTAGCGGATTTTGTAATTAGGGGCAGCAATATATTTTCATTTTCTATGTTTTAGATATTTTGTAGTTGAAACTTGCAGCCCTTGGGCATTTCATTGTAATTATTATTGTCTTATTGAAACTTGAATCTTACGGGAAATCTCAATTCAGCTCCGATTTTATGTATTAAGGTTCTATATTGTGTGTGATGAATGCGTTATCAATGATATCATATGAATATTTGAAATTTACTATATTTTTAAAATTTTCCCTTTTTTAATTGTTGTCCCCTAAAAAAAGGCCTCCAAAAAAATCTGTCCTGAAAACACATCCCCCGTCCCTTGCCATCCCTGTCCTGGAAACTTGGTGTAACATAAGTATGTATTGTTTTCTTTTTTCCCTTGAGATAATTTGTCGTAAATGATCTTCCCGGACAGATATATAGGGCTACAATTTCTTTTTTTTCCTTACAGGTCATGGGTTACTACAAATGTAAAACTTTATGTTAAAGGGATAATTTAAAGATAGGTAGTAAAAGATGGGCTTAATGATGAGTATTGGTTAATTCTTTCTTGAACCAAAAAGTTGATGTTGCATCTGCTGATGACCAAAACCATAATCCACTCTTTATAGTACATGATATGATTACTCCAAGTTAAATTTAGGGGTTAGATTATGATTTACATGTCACAAAGTTACTAGTATGTGTGCACAGTGCATGTTTTAATTATGAAGCAATGGATTTTTCTTCTCTTTTAAGTGTGAGAATACATTAGATACTAATTCCAGTGATGTTTGTAAATAATAGCAACCAATTAACATTTATATTCTAACATCTTATGTATGTCAAATGCGTGCTTCAGGTTCAATAGTTAGTTAAAGGTCCTATTTTTTGCTATTTTGGTTTACATGTTTAGATTGCACTGTTCGTGTTTTCTTTCTAAGCATGAAAGTAATTAATATTGCAGCTGGTGGTTTATGGAAAATGTACCACTGGAATCAGCAGCGAAAGACCAGAGAATTTTACGACATGTTGGATCGAGGAGTAATATCTGTTGTCCATGATGAAGAGTAGACTTTTTTCGAAGTTTATTAGAGAGGAAGAACATGAATCATTTAAGATCCAAGACATGTCATAATTCTGTACAAGTTTATTTCCATTTCAATTGTTATGGAGGATAAGATTTTTGTTATACATTGGGCTTGAATTTCACAGCATGATCTCAATTTTCTTACCTCATTTAAACCTCTTATGGCAGGTCAAGTTTTTCAATTTGCCATGTTCCTTTTACAAACATGAAATAGACCTATTAACGGAAATGGTATGTTGATGGTAGCATTTTTTTCAAGCATATATAGACTACATTTTTCTATAGATGTAGAACTCGTATCTTTGTATTTGTTTTCTGTGGATGGGAGGTGTAAAATATACTAGTACATTCATCAGTTCTCATTTAAGCTTGCTAAACAGTCCCTATCGGGGAGGAAGTCAAGGGGTGGGGGCAGGCCCTTTATAACTGGTAATTGATAGGTTGAGTTCTATCTCACGTCTCCTAACAAAGCAAGGGCTTGACCTTCACCTTCTCTAGTTCACTTCCTGGTATAAACTTAAGTCTGCATCTAGGTACATAATGCCCTCAAATGCTCTCGGACATAAGGGAGAAATATGTCCTCATATGATATCTGTCATGTTGGTGCAGTTTAGTCAACTGTAGTTATTAATGTGCAAAAAGCCACTTTTTAATGGATCCTCGAAACATATTTCATTTCATTTCTGATCTTATGCTGTTTATTCATTACCAGCAAACTCGTTATTGGTCCTTTTTGGTTTCACATTGAAGCTTGTCAAATCCTTGAACGTTGCCTGCCTTACTATGATGCCATTAATATATGGTATTTTGCTTGGGAGCACAGAAAATTCTATTGTAGTCTTTGTTTTTGGTTTATAAATCTAGTTAAGTTTGTTGCTTTTGTTAATAATTTCGTAGGCTACTTCGGTTGTGTGATGTTTACTAGTTTTGACTTTTTTAAGTTTGTATGTCCATTGATCTTGCTTATTTTAATTATTTTTGTGGTGTGAGGATACTTTTCTGCATTGTATAAACTCAAAGAGCCTCTCCCTAAAATTATTATGCAAAAATTGTCTCCAAACTTAACTGTTCCTAAAGAATTTTCTTTCCTCATCACACTCACATGTTTCATCATACACTCACTCATTCAATTACACAATTACACTCTACACATTGCACTTTGACGCTCACATCTTTTGAATACACACATTTCAGACCATTTTCCGACTACACACTCTCGTTTACTGTTCATTCTTGACTGTTGAGGGGGCATAAATAAATGAACCTCATTTCATACATACACATCCACTTGGGGGGCACGCTGCTCTTATCATTCACACTACATTACATTTTGTCTCATCCACAACATACTACATATCTTGGTTGCATTTCTCTTTCTTACTCATGCTTTTACATGTTCATCTTATTACACATGCTAGATAGATATCTTGTATGTTATTATCTTTATCATACACACGTGTGTTCACTTGTCTTTCTACTTTTGATTGCAAATTCTTCAAATCTATACATGTAGCATTGATGTTTGGTGCAGTACTTATTACTAGTCCCACAACGGCTCTTGGGGGCATCCACTTTCATACATCACAGGTGTTATTGTTTTATTTTGTTTCATAACACACTACTTTATTAGATTATACACGATTTGACATATTTTTTATCTTTCTAACATGCTAACGGGTGCTTCATATGAAACATTTGTTATGCATATCTATTTTTCACCATGTTGGTTTGTTACATTGCTTGTTATTACATGTCATTGTTTGCTATTGTTTGTGAGCTTTTCCCTTTGTCTTGTGTGCACACTTGTCTATTTACGGCCATCTCGGCCTTGATTTTATTGCAATATCGTGAGTGGTGTACCATGATTGCAACCCAATTTTCATGGTCTAAATTGTCTTCTTGAATGTTTACATTGTCTTCTTGCGTCATAGCTTACACATTGTCTGTTTACTTTACATTCATCTTATACATGCGTGTTTTTCTTTGCTTGTGTTAACACTTGTCTCCTAGCCACTTTTTTTGTGTAAGCCTTGGTTTCTACCAAACACATTCCCTTCCCTCTGCAGGGCACAATTTTAGCACAACAGTAGGTCCTCTTTTGGGCCACATACTCCTTCAGCGACGTCGCATGCACCCTAAATGAGGGGGCATCATTTGGGTGAATTAGTCACATCATACAACGTTATACACAACACAACACAGTATCGGTACAACATAGTTGTCAGTTTCAGACAAGGTCTCAGAATCAGACTTGGGTCCTTAGCACATCGATGACTTTCCTGGATGCCTGTAACCAAGGGGCAGTTACACAGCAATTTGTAGTTCAACACAGTCTATAAAACTCCACACAGTGGCTTTTACAGGGCATATAGTCCTTAGCACTTGCATTTGTACACATCATCTGTAATGGTGTTCCATATTATGAGAAGCAGTTAAAGGTTGGTGGATAACATCAGACTTTTCTCCCTACACTTCTTCCATGACGTGGTGTGAGATTACTCCAAAAACTCGTGGCTGGCACAATTGGTGTGAGATCACCCAAAAAATCGATCTTCTACAACATCTTCAGGATCATTTCTACACTATTTCCTCATCACGGATCAGGTGCACATGTTTCTTTTTCACATTTTCAACATTTTTACATACTTTTTACACATATACATGTGTATTTGACTACTTGTTCATTTTTCCCTTTTGTAGGTCCGTCTGTATGGGAAGCAGTAGTATTTATCATCATAGACACTTCGGCATTTATCATCATAGACACCAATGCCCAGCCATGATGTCAGCTTCATGTGCCCTCGTCCCCTCTAGGTGCCCCTATCCCCTTTGTACTTTGTTCACACTTTTTGGGTCCTTTCTAGTTGTTTGAGCATCTTATCTTTTTGGTAGTTGGAATTTTCGAGGTTAGTTATGAAATTCAAGCAAAGGAATCATATAAATATAAATTTATGTGATCATAATAAGGGACCAAGCACTAAGCATTAGCTATCACCACTTAAGGTTGCATCCATCAAGCATATAAGAGCTTCATTGCATCCATCTAGCACCATCCAAGGGACACAAGGGCTGGTTATTCTGCATACACTTCATAGGAGGGAATTTTATTCTATTCCATGCACACATATATTACATTTCTTTACATATAGCTTACTTGTTCACTATCAAGTGTGACACGCACAAGAGCCACCTAAGGTATGATTTCCGCACACACACACATAAAATGACATTGGGTCTGAGATGTAGTGCAACACTCAGTCATAAGATCACCATTATGATACCTGAGGATGGTCTGACCCCTCATTTTGTATGTTTCTTTTTTAGGATTTGATGTTTGTTTGAGGGTTTTGCAGGTTCACACTTCATTACAGGTTTCTAGCAACCTCGGTGATCATAGTGTTACCACCTAGCAACGAAAGGTGAATAAATTACAACCATTTAGAGGAGGTTTCATGAGCTTTTCCACAGACCCAGTGCCCAGAAACAGGTCTAAGGCGCACATAGGTGCCCCTGTCCCTCTCCAGGCACCCTAGTCTAGATCATTCTTCTAGATCTTCATTTTTTGAGCTTCGGTACGATGGTCAGTGCTTAGTATTTTTCCATTTTTCAACTCTGTACACCTACAGGATCTCTTCAAATCAGCTAAGTACCTTTTTCTCCTCCTTGCAATTAGGGTTTCATAATTTATTACTTAGTTGCTTCGGTGTAATTTCTATACTTAATTATTATTCATTTACTGCTACTATAGCATTCAAATTAAGCATATAAATTACATCTTAGCTTAATCAAAGGGTCATCAGGGGTCATTTTCCATATTCAACTTCTTCGGTCATGATTTGTTCAAGTGTGGGAGGACATCCTTCATCGTCTACAGTAGTCTAGTGATCAAATGCTTCTCGCTTCTTCACTCGATGTACCTGATGGGCTGCAGTTGTTTATCATTCAAAGGGAGGTTTCTCATGATGTAAAAGAGTTCAAGGTCGTAAGTGTTCACCATTTAGGAGGAGGATTCTTTCAGCACAGAGGGCCAGAGTTCTTCATTCATAATTTATAATTGCATCAAGGCATTCAATTGGATCATCGCAAGGATTGGTTTTCTACATCTCCCTCCTCTATTTCTCTCTCTTCCTTCTCTCTCCTTTCTAATTATTCATTGGGCTTAATCATTGTATTTTTTCCTATTCACTTAAGTGACATATTTTTAAAATTGTACGAGTATTTTCTCGAAATTATAAGACAAATACTTAATTTATCTTTTCTAGTGGCAAATGAAAGGTCACAAGTGGAATAGGAATGCGAAGAGTCATGTGAGGGGAGATGAGAAAGCAATTCACATTTCTATAAATTCAGATGGCTTCTCCATTCGAAAGGATCCTGAAAGTTGTATTATTTGTAGCAATAGTGGATTGTGATCTATTTTTGAGCTTTGTATCACCAATACACATGAAATAAAAGCTACATTTATTATATTCTCTTTTTCTTGTGTTTCTTCTACTTCTCTCTTTTATGCACTTTACAAGTATAGTGTTGGAGAGGAAATTTGTATCCTCGATAGATGAATATAAGAAATTTTTATTTTAATTCATTGGTCTCACTAGCTTCATTGTTGCTTTCGTCTATATTGAATGTTGAACTACTCTGATTACTAGGTGTGAACTCTGTAATTGGCCTACTCACAACATAATCTTATTTTCATAATTCCCCCCTTCAACCCTCATCACTGTGATTTCCTCCCTTGTACCCTGTATAATCACTTTGCCACAGGTTCAGTGGAGTGTCCCTGTGTGATCCCTGACCGTTTTGGCCAACCCACAGAATTTATGTAGGATTATATTAGTTATCATTCAATAATGGGAGCTGCACCATTCAATGCAAAGGGGTGTAGCCCCGTGAACGTTGGTGGAAACACCTAATTTGCCATATCAACAAAGTTTCTCATTAACACACCTCAATGTGTTTCATCCAGTCATGAAACACTTAATTGCAAACAATATTGATAACACCTTCATTGTCAACATACATGATGGTTGGTTGTTTCTATGGTACTTCTAGTCCTTCAAGTATGTGACATAGCCATATTGTTTTGTAAACAACTCCTACAACGCAATATTTTACTTTAGTGGAATATTGAGAAACAAAGTTTCGTTTATTTTTCTCCCATGATATTGGACCGCATCCCAAAGAGAACACATCCAAAAGTGGATTTTTTGTTATTAATATTCCCTACATGATCTGAGTCCAAATATAATGTTAAGAAGAATGGATCATTCTTCTTATATTCCAAGCCAAAGTCCATATATCTTTGTATGTAGCACAATATCTTATTTGGTGCTTTGTAGTTATTTTGTTTTAGATCTTGCATGAATGGTGAGAGATAGATGACAACATAGTTGATATCTTGCCCAGTATATGTCAAGTAAATGAAAATCTCAATCAATTATTGATATAAAATTACATTTACTTGTGGATATAAATCATCGCAAGACAACTAAAGATTTGCAACCATGGGTGTGGCAAATGGTTTAATATCCATCATCTAAAGATTTTTGTGCAATTTCTTGACATATTTCATTTTGGACACAAAAATGTCGTGTTCATTTTTTCCATACTTCCAGTCTAAGGCAGTAGTGTAGTATCTCGAGATATGTCATGTGAAGGTATTTCTTTGCTACATAGATCGCCTTCACTAAATTTCCAGTGATAAATAGATCTTCAACGTAGATAAACAAATATTACAATATCCCCCTTCCTTTTTGAGGT
This sequence comes from Taxus chinensis, assembly GCA_019776745.2. Lineage (NCBI taxonomy): Eukaryota > Viridiplantae > Streptophyta > Pinopsida > Cupressales > Taxaceae > Taxus > Taxus chinensis. The sequence continues at coordinate 281,526,313 of CM034155.1, forward strand.
AGATATTGGATTCATATATATTCCTTTGGAATCTGTGATGAATGGTATGCTCATAAATATTTTTTTACCATGCCTGACACGCCTATTTGAGACCGTACAAAGACTTGATAATTCTACACACATTTTCTTCTTTTCCAGGTATAACAAAACCTTCGGGTTGAGTCATGTATACTTCTTATGCAAGTCTCCATTTAGAAAGGAATATTTTAAATCTGTTTGGTGGAATTTCAAACCAAATTAAGAAGCCAGAGAAAATATCATCATGATAGTTTTGATCTTATTCATGAAATCGTGTTTCCTCATTTTCAATTCCTTCTTTTTTAGTATAACCATTTTCTATGAGCATTTTTTGTGCTTATCAATATTTTCATTTACTTTGCACTTCATCCTGAATATTCATGTCACTGATAGGATTCTTCCCTGGTGGAATATCTACAAGCTTCCGTGTGTTATTTTTCATCCGAGACTGATAATCTACATTCATGGCATCTTTATAAGGTTTTGACTCAAGGTATTCCTGAGCTATAACAAGCTCAACAGAATCAACAATTGTACTCATTAAGGCCAAATTTACCTCTTCTTGACCTGTATTATGACTCTATGGTCTAGTTATGGATGTGTTTGGAACTCCATCCAATTTAACATCTCATATCACATTAGTATACCATTTCAGCATACGCTGGGATGTTTCTATGGTTGGTGGTCCTTTTGGATCATCACCATCATTCGAGCATCAACATTGTCATCATCAGAGCTTTGATCACCTTCTATTTTTGCAACATTGCTAATATGTTCATCAATTGAGCTTGTGAAAGGTTGATATGACTCGCTCTTCTCATGAAACTAAACATCTTTGCTAATATAAACCTAATTTTTGGATCCATGAGTATGTAACTCAATGACTCTTCATTGTACCCTAATAAGATGCATTTTTTAGATTTCATGTTCAATTTTGTTCTCTTATTTTTGGGAACATTCATGCTTTCCTTACATCCAAAAACATGAAGATGAGATATAGATGGTTTATTCCTTGACCATGCTTCTTGTAGAGTTACACCTTCAATAGTGGTAGTCGGATATTTGTTCAATAGATAAATTATTTTTTATATTACTTTTGCTGAATATGTTTTCTACAAACCTGAATTACCAATCTTACAATGCACCATTTCCATGATACTATGATTCTTCCTTTGTTTAACACCATTCTAAGTGTAATTGGGTTGGATTCAATTTATTAAAAATACCATGTTATTTCAAAAATGTCGAGAATTAATTATTGGTATATTCCCCCTCAATATTAATTGAAATTTCTTATTTTATGATTAGTTTCAGTTTTCATAGACAATTTGAACTGCTTAAAAGGATATAGGGCTTATTCATTGGTCTTGAGGCAGTAAACCCATATTTCTCATGAGTAATCATCAAGAAATACAATGAATTATTAAACTCCAACATCACCAAGTCTCATTTATTCATAAATATTGGTATGCACTAAATCTAATTTTTTGGAAGCTCGAAACACACTTTTACTAAATAGTGCTTGATTTTGTTTTCCTACTAGACAACTATTAGGTAGATGTAATTATCTCACCATATTGTAGTAGAAGGATACAACTAGCAATCGCATGTGTATAATGCAATGTGAATGCCAAACGGTATATATTATTTGATTTAGAGGGATAGTTATTACTTTTGTAGTTGATGTTGATAAGGGGTATGATTGATTTTGTAAGTGTAGGAATATAGATGAAGCATTATAGTTAAAGGTTATATCTCTACATTTCAAATTTGTTACAAATTCGGTCATATACATTTGCAAATCTTATATCATGAGTAGTAGCCTTTTGTGGTCAATTTTTTCAAGCATATGATAACCAGGCAATCAACAATTACAAAATTTAATACTTTAGTCTTCTTTCAATCAAATTATTTTGTTCATGTTTTATATGCATTGATTGGCACCAGAATGTGTAAGATGTAAAACTTCCAGCAATAATGAGAGCTTGAGTATTCATGCAGGTTTTGGGTTATGGGTGGGTTGGTCTCCTACAAAAATATTTAGTAGAACCAACACATATGTGGTGGCCCTCCAACCTAGTACAAATTCAACCAATAAAGATAGCTTGTAATCCATTTTAATGATTGTTTGTTTCTTTCAAGAAAAATGATATTGATGAAGTACTAAAAACTTAGAGCATGTTTGAGCAATTTTTTCAGCATTGTAATTGCTAGATTTTGATACTTAAAGGAAATATTTAGCTAAACATGATACACGTAGGTTGAATGTTATTAGAAAAGTTGTTGATTCTTTGCATCGGTGTAAAAGTAGAGTTTTTTAGTGTGGCTGGACTCTAGAGGATGACTCGTTGCCATATATTGATTCATTGTTTGTAGCTGCAAAAGTAGAGTTTGTTTGTGTGGGTTGACTCTAGAAGATGTCTATTTGCCATATATATGTAATTATTTTGTAATTTATCAAGTAAAACATGAGGCATGATTTTAAGAAAAGAATATTTGAACATTTATGGAAGAAACTTTCCAATCACCCTATCAAAAATCATAATCAACTACCAGAACGTTGCTAATCATACCTAAAATCACCTAAGTATCAATGACCAAGCTTGTAAATTTTCCACCATACTTCTCTAAGTTTCATTTAGATTGATAAATTTCGAAGAGTAATTGTAAACCAATGTTTCAATAAAAATCTTACTGAGGAAGCTTGATTCACATAATTAACTGTCATCAGCAGTGCTTATTGTGTTGTATGAATACAAATTTCTGACTTCCATTTTTTAAGATTGTTTTTGTCTATTCTAGTAAATATTGAATATAAGAGCATCATTTTGTTCTTTTATATTACCTGATCAAAGATTTATGTGAATGTTTTATCATGACACTTCATGAAAGGGAGAAAAATAAAGGTCTCTCACGCATGCAATTCTTCACAATCTTTATGGTTGGCGGTTTTGCATACTATGTGTTGCCTGGATATTGGTTCACTATCATAACATTTTTTTCATAGATTTGTTGGATAAGACCACACAGTGTCACAACAAATCAAATTGGTTCGGGATTTCATGGTTTGGGCATCAGGGTCGTGACCCTAGATTGGGGTGGAATTTCATCATATCTTTGGAGCCCCCTTGTGACCCCCTGGTTTTCCGTAGTTAATATTGGCATTCGTTTTTTCCTCTATTTATATTTTCATTCCTCTATCATATTGGAAATTTGACATTTACAATGCAAGGAAATTCCCCATCTTCTCAAGTCAATTGTTCACAGCGACTGGTCACACATACAATACAACATGTATTCTCACACCAGAGTTTGATTTGGATGTTGATGCTTGCAATAATTACGGTAAACTATACATCAACACATTTTTTTCTTTCTCTACTGGATTTGGCTTTGCAATGATTGCAACAACACTTATCCATGTTATGCTCTTCAATGAGAGGTGGGTTCTGTTAGAAAACCTTTTGTTAGTCATATTTTAATTGGCATGATGAAAACAAGTTTCTTTTAATTTTTATGAGTTTAGCAGAAAATTCAAGCACAAATACATCAACAATTATTATCTCTATCCCTAAGTCATTACTAGCACGCATTAGGCTTCCTATTATTTTTGCAATCCTTGCAATTGCATTGCTCAGATTCCTCGAATCATCCTTTACAAGTAAAAATATGACCAAAACTTCATATGCACGGTGAAATCCATAAGCATGGTAGATCTTCTATGAACACAGGCAGACTAGATGCACATGTACGATTAATGACGAATTATAGGGATGTAACTCAATGGTGGTTTTTGAGATGGGCATTTGTTTGTGAGATTTGGTGAGGTGATTTCTGTAATGCCCACTTCCCTACGACACTTAGTTGATTACCATTTTGAGTTATGCAAACTTTAGATATGGACATGACTTATACTTATGTTGATTAGCATGATGTTTTGTGACTAGATGCATTTGGATTAGGATTGGATTTTTTTTTCAGTATGATCTACACTGACTCATGGACAGACTATTGGATACCGATATTATTTTTATATGGATATATTGCATGTGTTCTAACATTGGATTTCTTCGCTATGATGAGTAGAATGTAGTTGTTGAATTTACATTACTATAATTTTGGATAATGATGAAATGCATAATTAAGTTGTGATTTAGACCTAGAAATAATGATTGATTGGATTACGTATAGATGTTAGTAAATTTCATGCATATGGTTATTTTGGATATTTTAACATGGCCGCAAGGTCGAAGGAGGTATTTTATATTTTGCAGGAAACACAACATGATCACAACCATGAGGGGGATTGGGAACCAAACACAACAGGATGTCGGGTGGTTACAACTTTGGTCGTCAAGGCAACTAGTGAATTGTATTGGGTTACCTTTGTTCTTTTATGTGTTAAAAAAAAATTCCATGGGGGGGAAATTTTCTAATGTGACCAAGGGGGTAAGAATTTTATTTACTTGTTTTAATTTACTTTAGTGGATGAATTCATTTGTGATGTCTTTTTGTTACTTTTGCTAAGTATGTTTAGATTAATTTAACATCTTGTTTAAATTTTTTTAAGTTTTGGAGAGAAGTCTAGTGGGTGTAATTAATTTTGATAGTTGGATTCTTGAGCCTTGTGTTTCCTCATGTATTGAATGCTTGGTTTTGAGTGTTGACCACTCCAAATCCTTTGAATCTCGAATTTGAGATTTGGGGCAATTTTAGGGGACTTGTGGGACAAGTTGAACTTGTCCCACACTTCCCAAAACCCCTTACCAACCATATCTATGGGTTGGGAATCCAAAAACGGGATTATATATTATTTTTGGAAGAGATATATGACTTTGGAGTGCACTTTTCTTCATTTTGCATTTATTTGTGCCTTAAGACACATGGAAAGGGATGGATGTGGATGAGAGATGTCATTCAACCCAACCACTCATTTATGGTGTTTTGGGATTTGAGTTGACTAAAGGGAGGTGGTCTTGAGGATGTGTGATGTGGCATCCTACAAGGAGCCACATCACCCTTACTCTTCCTCTTGTCTATTTATGGAAATTTCCTCTATTGTGGAGGGGGTTGGAGTTTTGTTTTTGGTTTGTGGAGAGTTCTCTTTTGTTATTTTTGGAGAGGAAAGAATTGGGAGAAAGAAAAAAAAAAGGGGAAGGAGCTTGGACTTGCATGCTTGGATTGTTTTGGGAGGGAGCTTGGACAAATTTCTTGGTTTAGGCTTCTCCAATGGAGAGGTAGGAAACCTTCTCCTTTGTTTTGCTTTCATATTATTGTTGCTTCTATGCTAAATTTGTGAATAATGCATGTTTACTTTGGTGTATTGTGGAAAATGGATAGAATGCTTATTGTGTAGTATAGGAGAGGTCTATGGGAATACTCATGAGGGAGGCATAAGAGTAGATTAGGATATTGTGGAGGGAGTTTGAGAGGGATGCCTATCTTGGGTGAGAATGTTTACATTCTTACCTTGTTCTTGAGGGAGCCATAAGAGGAGGGAGGCATAAGAGTATGGGAGGAAAAAGGGGTACTTGAGGGAGGCATAAGAGTCATAGGGGCTTGAGTTTTATTGTGGAGGGTTTTGGATGGGCATATCATCTCAATTGGGAGGCATAAGGAAAAAATTCCCATAGTTCCTTCTCTTGTTGGCTTGGATGAAAGCCTTGTTGTGAAAAGTATTGTATTGCTTGTGTTCCTTTTTGTTTCTTCTTTTAAACCTTGAATGTTGTGAAAAAAAAAAGTATTGTGGAAGCAAGTATTGTTGCCTTGAGTTGGAGACCACCCTTCATTGTGTTGTGTTTGGGGCTCGGGGGTCAATGGAGGAGATTGCTTCTCTTCTTCATTGAGTTTTGGTTGGGAGGAGAGTGTTGCCTCTCCCCCTATCTTGGTTGTGATTTGAAATGCTTGGAACTTGGAGCATGGATGAAGAACACCTTGGAGTTTTGGAACCGTGTTGTTGATAATGTAAAACCACCATGTATTTACCATCTTGAGTGGAGGAAGTATGTAATATTACTTGTATTTTAGCTTACATTGTTGCAAATTTGTTTCCACATGAAGTAGAAAGTGTTGTAACAAATGTTGAATGAAATTTGTTCTTTTGAACTCCAATAATAAGCATGTAATATAGATGGAATCAAAGGTTGAAAGGATGACATTTTATCTATTCTCCTTCTTTCTTGATTTGGAACCTCTCATGAGTATGTTAATCTTGTTTACATGTTAGTAGTTCTTGCTTTAAAACCTTTCTGAAAGTAATTTTGGTACCCTCTTGAAGGGTGTTGGGAATTTTACAAAAACTCCTTTCAATATTATAACTTATTCTTAATTATATACATCAAAAGCTTAAATTTTCCCTCATCTCATTTACATGTCTTTTTGCTTCCTAAGAATGTTTTATTTAATCCTTTATATAAATCTTATATTTGCTTCCTAAAACATCTATATTGTATAATTGATGTATAGATAAATTTTTTTTATAAATCTTATATTTGCTTCCTAAAACATCTATATTGTATAATTGATGTATAGATAAATTTTTTTTTATCACTTTAGTTATATTTTATGTATATATTATTTATATCATATCATACTTTATTCTATATTGTTGTTGAAATGACCTTAAATAGTATAAAATTAAAAAAAAGCATGAGGAATATCTTGAGCTACGAAATACATTTTTGCAAGGGAAAACTGTTAAAAGGCGTGTCATTTTTCCTCACTACCATATTATTAAGATGTGGAGTAGTAGTTTTACACAGATTGATCTTGAACCATTACAGGATTTAGAAACTGGAAATAGAACTTGGTCCTTTCTTTATCACCATAGGTCTGATACAGTGCGCCTTGTTATGGTGCAAGCCTATGTTTACAAATTGCTTCACTTAGCATCAAAAAAAAAAAAAATGTCTGCAAGCCTGATACATTGCATTTTTTTTTTACCGTGCAAAAACTATGCTTACAGATTACTTCGACAAGATCACTTTTTTTTTGTTATCTGCTGCTTGGAAACACAACCAAATTAATTACACAGAAATAGCTCAAAGACGAGACTCTACAAAGGAGCACTTGTCCTCTATCAAGAGTTGAGCATACACTATGCTATGATGCGCCATTAAAAATACTCGCAAGATATTTGTTTGGAATTAGTTGTTAGTGAATTACACAGAAATAGCTCAAAGACGAGACTCTACAAAGGAGCACTTGTCCTCTATCAAGAGTTGAGCATACACTATGCTATGATGCGCCATTAAAAATACTCGCAAGATATTTGTTTGGAATTAGTTGTTAGTGCTTACACATGATAAAGTTTATACCATACAAAAATTACATGGAGATGGTCATTGGATGTTTTGAAGCTTGGTAAAGGGGATGGTGCTGCAACTGTTACAGTGCATATAGCACAGGTGCTAAGAAGAAAAATCAGTACAGCTTGACATTACGCTTGAATAAAGCGCCTTCTAAATTCTCAATCATCTTCTTCTTCTTCTGCATACAACAAACAAAATAGGGACACGACAGTAGTTTCCTCTCAGGGACAATTTAACCCGCTTCTGATATAGATACAAATCCAGTTCAATCAATTTTAGGAGATATCCACTCCAGCACATGTTAAAACTTGAGGGTGACGGTTTCCAGGGAGGCAGTTTTCTGACAGATTCTGTAGGGGATCGCACACTACTGTCCCTCTTTGGATTTTGAAAAAAATAAAATAATAAATAAATAAATCTGCGAAGGAGAACCACGCATTTGAGGATGCTTTCAACACCGAACAGATAACAACGTAGTTGGAGAACCTACCCACTTTTGAACACTCCACGCCCCGCATACACGGATGCTTTCAACACCGAACAGATAACAACGTAGTTGGAGAACCTACCCACTTTTGAACACTCCACGCCCCGCATACACCATGCAGCACCCAATGACAGTGGAGGTAATGCGTCCCTTACTGGTTGCAGTCTTCCCTTTTGCTATCCATGCGGCCAGGCTATGTCTCTTGTACAGGTCGCCATTTGATACTCATCCTGCCCCAATCGATTTTTTTTTGAGATGCCTTCACTGTCCCTTAAGCAGCGAACTCCATTTTCTTTTGAGCTTGCATCCGATACTGAACAGATAGCAGCATAGTGGGAATGGCCGCTGGTTTGGACGCCCCACTGCCTGGCCCTTTGTGCAGACGCCCCTGTAGAACCCCGCCATGCATACACCTTGCTACACCCAATGAAGTGGAGGTAGCTCGCCTGTCACTTGCGCCGAAATGTTAATAATTCCACCTTGCTTCTCACGCGGCCAGGGCAGATCAAACAGGCAGACCGACCAAGAGGAGGTGTAGGATTTACAAAATCTAGTCAAATAAATGTTAGGTGGCCGGTTGGGTGAAGCTACACGCAAGGAGGCAAGGAGTCATAAAGAGGACAGTTGGTAGTATAGTTTCCACCGCCCCAACCATAGTATTTGGCATTAGTTTGGAATGCCATACTCTACAAGTCTTCTTTTTAAAATGGGGATATAGGTAGCTGGGTATTAGATACTTTTCTAGGTAGTAGTGTTATGTTATGTAATAAAATTTTCAAACAATAATTACCCTAGATATAAATAAGGCATTGCATATACCTAAACACATAAAATCATACAATGATATGGAATAGTGCCTGAGTATGTATATCGCAATGTGCGACCCCTTTCTATATATATATAATATAATGTATTAAATCGCAATATGCATAATATAATTGGATAGTAAAATGAAAATAAAAGAAAAAAAAATTGAGTGGTCAGTGAATTCTTCTCGTAATAAATAATAAATTACATCATACCTTAAAGTAGCATTGAAAACATTGCTATTACGACAGTGCCAGACATCAGACAATTTAACTCGAAAGACAACCCTCCTTTTCTTTTGTGAGACGACGAATGAGATTTAATTAATCATCATCATTCCCGAAGCATTATAGGAACTATTTTAGTTCGAGCCTGTATGCAGGCACTATCATCAAAAAAAAAATTGTCACATTTTCGAGTTGGTTGTTTTTTTTGGCACGTTGTCATCGTTGTTGTCGTCTTTTTCCGGCGTCACATTTTGGTATCAGAGCCAGGGGTTCGAAGCTGGGACCCTTGGGCACACACAGGAAAATGCAGAACGGGAACACTTAACTTAGTACAGAACATTATTCTTTTAAAATATAAAAACCATAATGTTGATAATTATAGTAAACAACAAATTTTGTAAACTAGCACAAGACCTAGAACGATGAACTAACTCTCGCCTTGATCTATGCAGGAGGCGCGGATTGGGCGAGGGGTCTCTTCACGTAGACCTAGACATACCACCGCCAGAGCATGCCGTAGCATCCCTTCTGCCTCAGATTTTGTAGACACTCCAGGATGTTCATGCCGCTATACGCAGAGAGGACTTGGGAGGACGACTTGCTAGACATAGTTTGGATCCATCAGTAGATGCTCAGGCATCCCCTCGACATAGCGAGGAGCACAGAGCAGAGAATTTCCATGCAGAGTCGGCTAGGGCAGAGTCACCACAGAGAGGGCATGGGGACAGGATCTCAGGACATAGGGACAGGTCTCAGAGCCCTAGACAGAGGGAGGAGCATTCAGATAGACCTAGGATTCGTCATACTTCAGCTGCAGATCATATCAGGGAGATCCTGAAGCTGCGACCCTCTCACTATTCAGGTGATACAGGTGGTTTTCAGGCAGAGGCCTGGTTGGTGAGCTTGAGCGGATGCTTCAAGATCTATCCTTGTAGTAGCAACACGAAAGCTCGTGTTGCGATCCATCTTCTAAAGGATGGAGCAGGAGTCTGGTGGAGGACCGAGGAGCAGAAGCTCCATGTTGACTCAGAGATGATTACTTGGGAGCTGTTTGAGGAGCGGTTCAGGAGCAGGTATTTACCCAGGAGATTTATTCAGCAGCATATAGACGAGTTTCATGACCTCCGTCAGGAATCGATGATAGTAGATGAGTATGAGAGTCAATTTCTGGACCTACTCCAGTATGTCGACTATATGGAGGATGAGCAGGTACGGATTCACAGGTTCATCCGGGGCCTGAACTTGGATTTAGGAGGCGCAGTGCGCATTCACTGCCCACAGACATTAGCAGAGGCCATGGAGAAGGCCTATATTGCAGAGGAGACACGGGGAAAGACACAACAGGCTAGAGATAGAGTTCGGAGCCCTATCCAACAGATGCAGGATAGTAGGTCAAAGGGGTCAGTTCCTCCTCCACAGGGTGGACAGAGTTCAGGGCAAGCTTCATTCAGGCCACCACCGCAGCAACAGCAGCAGCAGACCCACCCACCTTACCGACCTCCTCAGAGATTTGATGCACAGAGAGGACGTAGTATGGGGCCTCCTCCTAGGGGTCCCATCAGGACACAGGGTGAATTGAGATCTCAGTCAGTAGGAGCTCGTCAGTAGAGACCTCAACAGTCCATAGCCAGATCATCAGGATCTGTATCTCAGTCATCTAGAGTACCAGCTGGAGCTGCTTCCCACTGGAGAGGACCAGGCAGCTGTTATGGTTACGGAGTTGTTGGACATATTTGGAGAGATTGCCCACATAACCCTACGAAGGGTAAGACATAGAGCTTAGAGCCTACTGTTGGAGATATGGCATGGAGTCATCGGATCTACGCAGTGGTCGAGAACCGCCAGGCTGAACATCAGAGTACTGTGATTGAGACGACAGGTAGTATTGGTGGTATTTCCACCTCTATATTATTTGATTCTGGTTCTTCTGATTCTTTCATTGTACCATCCTTAGTAGAGCATTGTAGGATGGTGGCAGTTCAGCAGGGCCGTAGTTGGGACGTTGAAATGGCTTCTGGAGCCAATATTTCTGTAGACTCCTTAGTCAAGGAGTGTGTAGTGGATTTGGGACCCTTCACCACTACTTCTGATCTTCGGATCCTTCCATTGGGATCTTATGGCATCATTTTAGGCATGGATTGGTTGTCCGCTCACAGCTCACTAGAGTGGATTGTCACCATAAGACTATTGCTTGCATAGATGATCTTGGAGTAGAGTCAGTGATATCAGGAGTTAGGAGGGCCGTATCCATTCGCACCATCTCCGCTATGCAGCTTAAGCAGTGTGCGCGACAAGGTTGTCAGATGTTTGCTATTACGGTCAGTGAAAAATCAGAGGATGAGTCCAGAGGACCTTCCCTCGATGACCATCCCATCTTATCTGAGTTTTCTGATGTGTTCCCAGGGGAGCTACCGGGATTACCTCCCCCACATGAGATCGACTTTCATATAGATCTAGTTCCGGGCGCAAAGCCTATCTCACGAGCACCTTATCGGATGACCACTCCTGAGTTATGTGAGCTCAAGTTGCAGCTTGAGGGCCTTCTGGAGAAAGGCCTAATTCATCCTAGTGTATCCCCTTGCGGTGCTCTAGTTATCTTTGTGAAGAAGAAGGATGGATCTCTTCGGTTGTGCATTGATTACTGTCAGCTGAATAAGGTAACGATCAAGAATCGTTACCCCCTTCCACGCATTGATGATTTATTTGATCAGATGAAGGGGGCTACAGTTTTCTCTAAAATAGATCTTAAGTCAGGGTACCATCAGCTCAGGATTGTGGAGACAGATATTCACAAGACAGCTTTCCGCATGAGATATGGACACTATGAGTTCACAGTAGTACCTTTCGGTTTGACGAATGCCCCCACAGTGTTTATGAGTTTGATGAATGGGGTATTCAGGACCTTCCTTGATCGCTTCGTGCTCATCTTCCTTGATGACATTCTGATTTACTCACACACACGTGAGGAGCATGAGGAGCACCTTCGCCAGGTTCTTTAGTGTCTTCGCGAGCAGCGCCTTTACGGGAACTTGGAGAAGTGTGCATTCTTTCAGCCTGAGGTGCAATATATTGGGCCACATTATTTCTGGGGAAGGTATCGCAGTCAATCCTTCCATAAATTATAGCCATCATGGATTGGCCAGCACCCACTAGTGTGACCGAGGTGCGTAGTTTCATGGGTCTAGTAGGGTACTACAGGAGGTTTGTTCAGGACTTTTCTCGGATTGCGCACCCTATCACTTCCCTTCAGCGGAAAGGGAAGAAGTTTTTATGGTCAGATAGATGTGAGCAGCCCTTCAGTACACTGAAGGAATGCCTTACGAGAGCACCTATCCTTGCAGTGCCAGATCCTCATGGAGAGTTTTTCGTATGCATAGATGCTTCCCTGGCAGGACTTGGAGGAGTGTTAATGCAGGAGGGTAGAGTAGTTGCCTTTGAGTCCCGCAAACTCAAGGATTATGAGCTCAATTATCCGACCCATGACCTCGAGCTTGCAGCAGTAGTACATGCCTTAGTGCGGTGGAGACATTTTCTTCTTGGCCGGAGGTTTACACTCAGGACTGATCACTTGAGTCTTCGCCACCTCTTCACGCAGCCCAATCTCAACGCTCGTCAGCGGCGTTGGATGGAGTTACTCTATGAGTATGACATGGAGATAGAGCATGTGAAAGGGAAGGAGAATGTGGTTGCCGATGCCTTGAGTAGGCAGAGACATGTGGCTATGGCCACCTCAGTAGGCACAGATTTGCGGAGTAGGATCTTGCAGCAGCTTCCTCAGGATAGTTTCTACCTTGCAGCCAGAGCAGAGATTGAGTCTCAGAGACCTCTTGAGGGGAGGTTTGATGGATTTTCACTAGAGACAGATGTCTTCTCAGACACAGAGGTCAGATATATGTTCCTAGAGATGGAGGCTTGAGGCATGATATTTTGACAGAGGCCCATCGTGCACCTTACTCAGCCCATCCCGGGGTGAAGAAGATGCACGCTACCCTGAGACAGTTGTACTTTTGGAGAGGACTTCGGAGATACATAGCTTCATTCGTATCCCACTGTTTAGAGTGCCAGAGGGTGAAGGCCAAGCATCAGCATCCAGCTAGCCTCCTTTATCCTCACGCCATACCAGAGTGGAAGTGGGACACCATTTCTATGGATTTCATAGTTGGGTTGCCGACGTCGAGATACCACCACGACGCCATCATGGTCACGGTGGATAAATTGATGAAAGTAGCTCATTTTTCCCTAGTAAAGACTACCTACACAGCTAGTGCGGTGGTACGAGTATACCTTGATGAGATTGTCAGACTACATGGGATTCCGTGGAAGATCATTTGCGACCGCGACCCTCTGTACACCTCTCATTTCTAGACCACCATGCAGTATGGCCTAGGGACGAGGATTAATTTCAGCACAACTTATCACCCTGAGACAGATGGACAGACAGAGAGGGTGAATCAGATTTTGGAGGACATGCTTAGGATGTACGTGATGGATCATCAGTCGAGATGGGAGGAGTATCTGTATTTGGTGGAGTTCGCTTATAATAATAGTTTTCAGAGTTCTATAGGCATGGCTCCTTTTCAGGCATTATATGGCAGAGAGTGCAGGACACCTCTTAGTTGGGACAGGATTGAGGACAGGGTTTCCCTTGGGCCAGCATTATTACAAGACATGGAGCAGCAGGTTACCCTGATCAGACAGAGATTGCAGGAGGCATAGGATAGACAGAAGAAGTATGCAGACCAACATAGGACAGATCGCAGTTTTGAGGTAGGCACAAAGGTGTTTCTTCGTGTCAGACCACATAAGAGCCCTATCCGTTACGGAAAAGGCTCTAAGCTGGCTCCTAGGTTTGTGGGTCCCTTTGAGATCTTGGAGCGCCTTGGTCCCTTGGCCTATCGTCTAGCATTGCCACCTAGCTTATCGCGTGTCCATGATGTATTTCACGTTTTTGTGCTTAGGAGATATGTTTCTGATCCCTCTCATGTGCTAGATTGGACTGCATTGCAGGTGCAGGATCAGGGGCAGGTGATGGTGGAGCCCGTGCACATTTTAGATCGCAGGACCGTGGGCCTTCGCGGCAGAGAGATTGACCAAGTTCGGGTCCAATGGGACAGGTATGATGAGACTGCTGCTACTTGGGAGGATGCTACATCATTGCGAGCTCAGTTTCCACACTTATTTCAGTGACTTCAAGGGGGAAGTCTAGTCTAAGGGGAGGGGGATGTAATGCCCACTTCCCTATGACACTTAGTTGATTACCATTTTGAGTTATGCAGACTTTAGATATGGACATGACTTATACTTATGTTGATTAGCATGATGTTTTGTGACTAGATGCATTTGGATTATGATTGGACTTTGTTTTTCAAGTATGATCTACACTGACTTATGGACAGACTATTGGATACCGTTATTATTTTTATATGGATATATTGCATGTGTTCTAACATTGGATTTCTTCGCCATGATGAGTAGAATGTAGTTGTTGAATTTACATTACTATAATTTTGGATAATGATGAAATGCATAATTAAGTTGTGATTTAGACCTAGAAATAACGATTGATTGAATTACGTATAGATGTTAGTAAATTTCATGCATATGGTTATTTTGGATATTTTGACATGGCCGCAAGGCCGAAGGAGGTATTTTGCATTTTGCAGGAACACAACATGATCACAACCTAAAGGGGGGATTGGGAACCAAACACAACAGGATGTCGGGTGGTTACAGCATTTGGTCATCAAGGCAACTAGTTAATTGTATTGTGTTACCTTTGTTCTTTTATGTGTTAAGAAAAATTTCCATGAGGGGGAAATTTTCTAATGTGACCAAGGGGGTAGGAATTTTAATTACTTGTTTTAACTTACTTTAGTAGGTGATTTTATTTGTGATATCCTTTTTTTTAAAATTTATTTTGCTAAGTATGTTTAGATTAATGTAACATCTTGTTTTAATTTTTAAGTTTTGGAGGGAAGTCTAGTGGGTGTAATTAATTTTGATGGTTAGATCCTTGAGCCTTGTGTTTGCCTCTTGTATTGAATGCTTGGTTTTGAGTGTTGACCACTCTAAATCCTTTGAATCTCGAATTTGAGATTTAGGGCAATTTTGGGGGGACTTGTGGGACAAGTTGAACTTGTCCCACACTTCCCAAAACCCCTTACCAACCATATCTATGGGTTGGGAATCCAAAAAGGGGATTATTTATTGTTTTGGGAAGGGAGATGTGACTTTGGAGTGCTCTTGTCTTCCTTTTGCATTTAATTGTGCCTTAAGACACATGGGAAGGGATGGATTTGGATTAAAGATGTCATTCAACCCAACCACCCATTTATGGTGTTTTGGGATTTGAGTTGACTAAAGGGAGGTGGTCTTGAGGATGTGTGATGTGGCATCCTACAAGGAGCCACATCACCCTCACTCTTCCTCTTGTCTATTTATGGAAATTTCCTCTCTTGTTGAGGGGGTTGGAGTTTTGATTTTTGTTTTGGTTGAAGAGTTCTCTTTTGTTATTTGGGAGAGAAAAGAATTGGGAGAAAAGAGAAAAAGAGAGTGCTTGGACTTGCATGCTTGGATTGTTTTTGGAGGGAGCTTGGACAAATTTTTTGGTTTAGGCTTCTCCAATGGAGAGGTAGGAAACCTTCTCCTTTGTTTTGCTTTCATATTATTGTTGCTTCTATGCTAAATTTGTGAATAATGCATGTTTACTTTGGCGTATTGTGAAAAATGGATAGAATGCTTATTGTGTAGTATAGGAGAGGTCTATGGGAATACTCATGAGGGAGGCATAAGAGTAGATTAGGATATTGTGGAGGGAGTTTGAGAGGGATTCCCATCTTGGGTGAGAATGTTTACATTCTTACCTTGTTCTTGAGGGAGCCATAAGAGGAGGGAGGCATAAGAGTATGGGAGGAAAAAGGGGTACTTGAGGGAGGCATAAGAGTCATAGGGGCTTGAGTTTTATTGTGGAGGGTTTTGGATGGGGCATCTCATCTCAATTGGGAGGCATAAGGAAAACATTCCCATAGTTCCTTCTCTTGTTGGCTTGGATGCAAGCCTTGTTGTGAAATGTTTGGTGTTATTTGTGTGTCTCTTTGCTTCTTCTATTTTAGCTTTGAATGTTGTGAAGAAATTGTATTATGGAATCAAGTATTGTTGCCTTGAGTTGGAGACCACCCTTCATTGTGTTGTGTTTGGGCTCGGGGGTCAATGGAGGAGATTGCTTCTCTTCTCCATTGAGTTTTGGTTGGGAGGAGAGTGTTGCCTCTCCCCCTATCTTGGTTGTGATTTGATATACTTGGAACTTGGAGAATGGATGAAGAAAACCTTGGAGCACAAGAACCTTGTTGTTGACAATGTAAAAAAAACATCATGTATTTACCCACCTTGAGTGGAGGAAAAATGTAATATTGCCTTGCTTTCTTTAGCTTCCATTATTGTAAAATTGTTTCCACATGAAGTAGGATATGTTGTAAAAAGATTGGAAGGAAAAGTTGCATTAAGATGATAGTATTTATTACTCTAAAATTATTGGAAATGTTGTTAAATCCTTTTGTGGAATGATGAGAAGAAATACCAAAAAGAATATACATGTTAGATCTCATTTTGTAAAAAAAAAAAAAGAGAGATGGTATTGGGAAGTGAAATATTAGTGTATATCTTCTTCTTGTAATATGGATGGTGAGTATGTTAAGTCTTATTGAATTTCCAATATGCCAATAGAGTAAATTACACCCTAACTCTATCATGGTTCTCTCTTCATTTAAGAATCTCTTGTGAATCCTTTGCGAATCGCAAAAGGGAAATGAAATCGATTCTTAGGAACCAATGTTATGTTATTAATCGTGAAGAAAGAAATTCTAATGCAAAGTTCTAGCTTAATAAGCCACTATCACATTTCATTTTAAAAAGGAAACTAGATATTTTAATTATTATCCATGTTGAGCAATGTGAAGACTAACGGATTACGATTATAGGACTTCACTAAATAACAACATACCATTATTATTTCCTTCATATTAATTAGTCAATAAACAATGCCAAGGAAATCTATAAACAGATCTATGCATAAACTGCCCTCGGCTTTTGCAAAGCAAGTTGTGCTTCATGGATATTTGTGCCAAGAAACAGACTCACCTCTACGTAGGAGGCACCCATAAAATTGCAGAAAGGAATAAGCTAAATTAAAAAAAAAAAAAAAAGAAAGTCCTACGTCCCTGTTATATATAAAACAATTACTATAATGATAGGCCTCTGTATAATTTAGTGTACATTAAGACAGTAATAGGAATAACACACGCGGAAAGGCTCTTGTAATAGCAAAAAAATTGGGCTTCTTGTGTACTCTGATATGAAACAGATCCACCTCTAGGAGATTCTTCTCCACGAGCCTCATAAGACAGGCCAGGTTTTTCGCGCAACTCTCCCCGCTGTCTCCTAATCGATTATGTTCTTTTTGTGCGTTTTTCACTGTCCTCCACCAAATTTTGATAAAAATAGCTTGAAGGTGAACTCCGAATTTGAGGAATGCATTCAATACTAAACGGATAACAACATAGTGGAGCAGCTGGCTTTGGAATCACCCAGGGGAGAGAGGGGGGGCCTTCATGCTCTGTTTGGTTGGCTATGTGTAGGCCAGGGCCGTGGATCTCCTTCCCACCCTCTGCCAAAGCTTTTAAAACAAAAACAAAAAGCTTGAGACGTTATGCTCCGGTTTCCTGTGCCCCCGCCCTGCCTGGGAATGTATAAGAAAGAAAACACAAAAAAAAGGACAGACATCGTTTTGTTTGCGGCCACTGCTGACTGGCTGTCCCTTTTGTACAGACGCCCCCTTTGAACCCCGCCATGCATTCACCTGTGCGGCACCCCACTGAAAGTGATATAAACTCCTTCGGCCCTCGCGCGCCTAGCTCCATACTGAACCACCCTTCAGCTCCCACGCGCCTGTGAATTTTTTTTTTCAACCTCCACGGAGATTCACGCAGCCAGGGGCGGTGAACTGTGATTGAACGCCTCCCTCATGTGCTGTAGCTTCCTCTTCGACCACTACGTGCCTCCTACTCAGCCAGGGCCGTTTCAGTCTGAGCTCGAACCAAGATTCACGAAATCTAAATGGAGTAAATGAAGCACTGCGCGGCGGAGTTTGACTTGCACGTAGGGGGTAGGAAGGGTGTTAATATATGTCAGGGGGTCGGTGAGCCACCCACCCGCCCCCCCACCCAACAGTAAACAGAAATAATAAACAAAGTTGAAAAAACCTATTTTGGCGCAGGATTTGGCCTTTTGGTTTCTCTAGAGATAACCTACACGGACAACTACAGGTTGTTAAATTATATAAACTCATATAGTTATAATAGTAGTAGGAATAATAATAATTTCCTTAATAACATATACTAATTAATAACATGGGGATACGTATATAAAACACATAAGTCGCCTGATGACAGCATTCAGTCGAAGTATATATCTTAATGTATGAATAGTATATATAAATATATATTAAATATAATATATATATATATATATATCATATATATACTTCAATAGATTACTATTAAGTCTTTAAAAATCTGTGATAACGTTAATTATCTGGATACAAAATAAATAAAATACTAAAAATAATATGAAACTAAAAAAATTTAGCGGTCAGTGTGAGCTTTTACAAATAAATCAATCAAACCTAAGGTCGTCATTGACAACATACTATTACGACCGCACAGACGTCAGACAAACTAACTCGAAAGACGACCCTCCGTTTCTTTTGTTGAAACGTCGAATTGCGATTAATTAAAATCCTCGTTCCCGAAGCATTTATCAGGATGTTAGTTCGAGCCTGTATGGGGCACAACCATCCTCAAAATAATTTTTTGTCGCATTTTCAGGTCTTTCGTGTGCGTGGCGGCCGTCCATCGTCGTGTTGCGTCAGCGTCATCATCTCGTTAGCGGCGTTTTACATTCACAAAACACTATTGTGACTTGAATGTGCAAATGATTGCAAGACAGGTTTCCTACCAGTTCACCATTCCCAGTACCATTTTGTCCAGCGCACTAAATTGCAATGTCTAGAGGAATTCAGGGTTTCTGTTGGTACAGTAATATGAATACATCGAGAAGGAAGGGCACCTTTTTACAAGTTCCCTCAAGAAAGGAAACTACTTGACTAACTTGGCAAAACACACAAGGTCTTCAAGAATATCACAAATAGAGAAGAAGTGAACAAAATAACACAATTAGGTTTGTATGATTGAAAAAAAGGTAAGTATGATAATATCTTTGTTAAAGATCAATTTTTAAGGTGATCATCATATATAGAAGTATTGCAGTCAATAGATAGTTGTTTGAAATTTAAACCAAGTTATCTCTACAATCCTTTCAAACCAACCTAACAATCTCATTACAAAATTCAACAAAGAACAAATCGAAACAATTTCTACATCACCAATGGTTCTAGTATTTGTTACCAAGCCATATCAAGGACCTTATGAAGGAAGGTAAGATTCAGAAATGCAGGAATTTCATGTCCGTTATGCACATGTCTAGTTCACACAACAATGTGTAGGAATATTTATACATGGCCAATATAGATATAAGAATATAAATTGTAAGAACGAAATTAGAAGATTGCCCTTGTCCACTCCACAGAGAGACGATGCTTTTGTCGACCAAATTCTCTGTAAATGTTACAGACATGGAATTCTCCAAGAAACATGTATCCCTTTAAAAGATTGAACAATTTGATATTTAACAAAAGTGGAATGAACAGTGTAAAGTATTCTAGATGATTTCATTTTATAGTATAGTAATCAAAGCAAAGAATGCAACAATATTAGATGGTTTCATATTTGTAGCACTCAATTGAAATTTCTGCTACTATATTTTTAAGAAGCTAAAGCATATTTGATGGTTGGAAAAACCCAATGTAAAGGCCAAACAAAACTGTTAGACAAATTGATTGCATACACACCCAAATTTATGCAATGATGAAATCGTATTTTGGCTCTGCCCAAGATCTATCCCACTATGTGCGATGCCATATTTATTTGGTTTAAAATAGTATGAAAATAAATAAGTGAGAATTTTTGCAAACAATTTACAAATAAGTTGGATGTGCATCGTGACCAGAATGAAGTACCAATCTTGTCATTTGCTTGTAAAATTGCTCACTAAAATTGAATTCACCCATCAATATGTAGTTAAAAAAGATTCCATAACAATAAAAATATTTCAAATCTTCAAAGCTATGAATTTGGTATAAAAATATACACCAAGCTAAATGGAAAAGGATGTAAATTAAAATCATTTGTTATTAAAAGTTGCATTAAAAATAACCATATTAATAATACTTCAGTAATCGCACTAAAAACATCATGCACCAAAACCAAATGCATGCAAACCACGGAAGTCTGAGCACCTGATTATAGATGTAATAATAAACATATCAAAGAATTTCAATTGTTTTAATAGTGAAAGAACTGGAGGTGGGTCTGATATTTTTTTATATTCAAAAAGAGCCCAAAGTTCAATGTGGAAGAATCAAAACATGGGTACAAAAAAGGCAGCCCTCCTATAGTCATAAAACAATTGAACAAAAGAAAATAGTATAGACATCAGGATAGGTGTTGTTGCGATAAAGCTCGGTAAAAGAAAGCTATAAAGGAGGAGTTAGCATAGTTTGAGCAGACTGAAAAAATGTGGGTGCATTTTGGCAAGCAGTTGGCATGTCATTTGCATGCTTCCATTATGCATCAATGGGCTTGATTAGTGATTCATTCAACTAAATACCCGCAATAAATGTGATCTCAACACCTGCCCATATAATATAATCTAAATAAAGAGATGATAATTTCCAACATTCTAAAATACTCCACCATCTTCAAAGTTTGGAAGCAACGAATTTTTAAAACAAATTGGCAATGCCGTTTTATAAAATGGATGCTTCAAATCAGAATTTGAGCGTGAGCCATTTATACGCATTTTCTTCATAGGAAAAAAAGACTTCACTCTTCAAACAATATGGACAATACAGTAAGCTAAATTTCAAAAACATTTGGCTCATGAACATCATTACATAAAGCAAAAGATTCTCCCCAGGGATGAATCAAGGATATAAAGATCTTAAAAAGTCAAGGAATGCAGCGAATAAAAACTATTCAAAATGCCAATGACTTTTACTATAATCCATATTACCGACTTCACGGATTCTGAAGACAGAAGTAATCAATTTCATAATAACTGTTAGATTGCCTAAATGGATCACTTTTAGATACAACAAATGAAAAATGTATAACTACTTTATCAGTTGAACAAGATGCTAACCCCCCTTCATGTTTTTTAGCATCATAAAACAACAAAAGTTTGAAAACCCCATTTTTTTTTTTTTTTTTAAAATATTGTTCATGAAACTTCTGCTCTACAAATCGGGCACGAAACCTTCTAGATACTAACACAGAGAGTCGAATGGACAACAGTTACACGAACGAAACTATCCAACTCCAAGTCTCGGTGATCTTTGAAAATTCCTACTAGCCCTGACAATCAGCACTAATTGTAGCCGAAACCAACCAATGCTATGGGCTTGGGAAAAATAGAGATAAAACAACCCGACTCCAACTCTACCAATATCATGAATAAGAAGTACCGCATATTTTATGGGGAGGTTGTTGACAATTTGAAATCACGTTTTTTTTCTTATTACAGGCATTAAGTCGAACAATTCACACAACAAGTGCAGAACTCCAGCACTTGCATACGTTTCTACCAAGTACAGGTGAAGTCCTAGACAAAATGGCTGAATGAAAGTAGAATAGGTACAAACAAGTCTTGTTGAAAATTCACACGCAAAAACCCCTACAAACATTGTCAAAAATTGCAGCCCCTCCTTTGGGCAATGACTAACAACTTAAAATTTGAAAGTGTCTGGACAAAACACCCAGTTCGATTGTTTTGTTGGGATTCACATTTACAAGTTAATTGACTTCAGATAGCTTAAATATATTTATTTCAAAAATACAAATATCTATTAAGTCAGACATATGCTACTAAATTAGGGTCCATTCTGTATAGATTAGTATAGATATATAAAAAAAAATTATCTGAAAACGCAGATATTCAATCTCAAGTCTCTCCATCTT